>BDMV01000001.1:59455449-59745639 GCA_008326285.1 Oryza officinalis | reverse complement strand
GAAAGGTTAGGGCCCGACAGGTGGGCCCCACCTGTCGGCGGCCCGGAAGAGGGAGAGAGGTGATGCGGACTTTGGCGAGGAGAGGCGCAGAGTGGGCCGCGGCCTTGGGCCGGCCCGGGGGAATGGGAGGTGCGCGGGGCGGCCGGGAGGGAAGATAGGCCTGCCCGGGGGAAAAAGGAAAAGAAAAAGAAAAAGGAAAGGGATTTTCTTGGGATTTAATAGTTGCAGAGAGGGTTTTTAATTGGTTAAAATTATTTCTGGAGCTCTGAAAATTCCACTGAAAATCCTGTTAACGTATTTTAACATGGGGAACTTAAGAAAAATTCCACCATGCCATTTCCACTTAATTAAATGCATTTATCAAATGGGGTTTTGCTCTAGGTTAATTAAACAAATTCTTTTAGGTGATTTATTTAATAAATTTAAAGCTAGAAGGGAAAACTCCAGGGTGTGACAAAGGGCACCAAGGCTGCCCTAGCCGACGACGATGACTACGAGCCTCCCGCGCTGCCGCCCTACCCGGAGACGACGAGGATAGAGATGAGATAGTGACGAGGCTGCGTTTGCACTGATTTTATAAGTTGGGGGACCTGCTGTATCTAATTTTTCGGTTCCTATAAAAAATGAATTGTAAGAAATTTCAACCTTTCAAACGGGCCTCTTGCAGAGAGTGAAAGGCCCATTTTTTCAGAACTAAAGGCACACATATTTGTCATTACTGTGCCATGGGCCCAGTGAGAGATGATAACAAGTGATATGGGCCGAATGGCAGGCCCGAAAGGCCTGCCTTTTTCAGAACTGAAGGACCGCATATTTGTCTACACTATACTATTCTAGTTGAAAATGTTGAATTGACGACCTATGTAATCTCTATGCCAATTTTGGATGTCTTGCCTCAAAAAAAAAGTTTTGGATGTCTGGTCGATTTCAGGACACACAAAGGGTGTGTTCGTTTCTTGTGTTGGGAACACACAATACGCACGAAAAACGAAACGGTTCATTAACGCGTGATTAATTAAGTATTAGTTAATTTTTTTTCAAAAATGGATTAATTTGATTTTCTTAAGCAACTTTTATATAGAAACTTTTTGCAAAAACACATACCGTTTAGTAGTTTGAAAAACGTGCGCGCGAAAAAAAAGAGTGGTGAGTTGGAATGATGAGGTGAAGAACTCAGCCAAAGGCTGTGTTTAGTTCCTAAAATTTTTTTTCAAACTTCCAACTTTTCCGTCACATCAAATGTTTGGAGATATGTATGGAGCATCAAATGTGGACAAAAAAAAACCAATTGCACAGTTCGACTGTAAATTACGAGATGAATCTTTTGAGCCTAATTACGCCATGATTAGCCATAAGTGCTACAGTATCCACATGTGCTAATGATGGCTTAATTAGGCTCAAAAGATTCGTCTCACAGTTTACAATCGGAATCTGTAATTTGTTTTGTTATTAGTTGACGTTTAATACTTTAAATGTGTGTCCGTATATCTGATGTGATGTTTTTGCAAAAAAAAATTTTGCAACTAAACACGGCCAAAGTCATGGGGTAATTGAAAGGTAGATCTCGTGACAGACCAGACTGAGAGCATGAACATGTACTTCTTGTCTGCTGAACAGGCTTGCACATTGCATTTCACGGCATACCGACACACACCCATGTCATTGATGGACTGGAGGAAGAAAGACCGTTCCTTGCTAGCACAGTAGCACGCTGCCTACTATATATATGAAGAAATTTGCACTCCATGTGAAGAATTTTGCAGCCGACACGCAGAGGTTTAATGAAGAGAGTCGCCGAAAATGAGATTAATTTCTCGCTTCCGTACTCTGACACATTTATCCACATGATTATCCTTTGAAATGTTCACTGATTGATGCAGTAGCCAAGTAGTCAAGGGGATCAATGCACTGTTTTACCAGACCCCACTAATGGTGGTGGACGCACTTTCTGCTGCAAATCCAAAGCCTTTCCTGAACCTTTCTTATCTCTGGATCACCCAACTTTAGACAACGGCAATATCTCTTTCCTCTTTTACAATCAAAATAACGTGAGCTTTGCCCATTTATGCGGAAGAACAGAAACGGCGTCTCATTCTTTCGCCTACCCCTTGGACTTGTCAAGGACTCGAGGTCGTTTGATTCAGATTTCAGAGTAAGTTACTGTGAGATGCGTCACAGAAAGACGGTGCTGCAAAATATATGTTGTCGCCATATCATTTTCTCTTCTGACCAAGTACTTGATTAGCGGCGAGCAGCGTGAGGTTTCAGGCACCAGAGAGACGTGACCCTGTTAGGATTACATTACTCATGTATGTTAGTACTAATTAATCATCGTAGCTAGAAGCCCGTGATCGGTTAGTTGATGTTAGTTTAGAACCGATGGCATGCATGCATACAAGATATGTGTTCGATCGACCTACGCAAAAAAAAGTCTTCGCTGCCACAAAGTACGTGGATCTAGCTAGCCTGCTGGAGCCTGGAACGGATTAAAAACTTACTAATTTATTTAGCAGCCGTCTAGTTTGTTGACCAAGTGTGGAAACCATGGGAGCATGTTAGCTTACGAAGTAAGCAACTACAGCTAGCGTTATCAACTTATCATATGGAACTTCAAATCTTCAAATATATGAGTACAATGATATGCCCAGTTGCCAATGAGTGACTGCACCGCAGTTTGTTTTTTAAGGAAAGGCAAGAAGATTGCCTTATATATTGAAAGAGCATGGAAGTATGGTTATATATAAGTTATAGGAGTTATGGTCGTCCCTGACTAATGAGTAATACTCTATTCTCGTAACGGGTACACCTCACTTAGGTTTTTCGCCCATGCGACTGCCCGTTGGTGAGCTTCCTAAAGGATAACACGTAGGCTACGATAGCAGAAAACAAAACTTTTCTACCGCGCACACCAGGACATCATGCGAAGATAGGATCATGGATCGTTACCACTAGATGCGCAGCGCAGCGGAAGTAGAGTTGGAGAAGCCGGTCCAACCACGCGTGTTGAGGTAGTAGTGGAAGTAGTCGATCGCCACGAACAGATCGTCTCCTCCACGCGATTAGCCACACCAGGAGCAGATCCAATCTGCCGGTTGTTGACGCCAATCTACGCCGCAACGAGCAGCGCCTCCACCGGTATCCACACGTACGGGGCTGGAGCACCGATCGCAAGTGTGCTAGCACTCAGGAGCGGCTAGGGTTTGGCTCTGGAGGTGATGGCTAGGGTTATGCTCGAGATGAACAGATGAGTACCTCCCTCAGCCCCTCACCTCCATATATATAGACCTTTCTGCTTGAGCCTCGTGGACCAAAGCCCAATAAGAGTCTACTCGGATCCCTATCCGAACTGAGCCCACATCCGAATCACATTCGAATGAGTGTTTCAACCCGTTAAGCGTGCGACCCTGTAGGTTAACATATACTTGGTCGCGACCCGGAAACGTCTTTCCGGTCAACCTGTTAATAGCGACCCCTAGCAAGGCATATTAACCTCCAAAGTATATGTAAAAATCATATCGGCTAAACCTGTAATGTTCTCATGTACGAATCCCTTCGCCTTACGATATAGAGTGAGCTCAAGGCGAGACCTGTGCCATCCTCTTAATAGCTCAATCGCTCTCTCGATTCCGTGATGGATTATAAACTTGTGATTGACTCCTCAATCACCTATCATGGCCATACATTTCCATAATCCATTATATCGAGGGGCCCAGAGATATCTCTCTCATAAGGAGGGGCAAATTCTATCTTGACCATCCACATCCCACTATATATTTTATAGCAAACCCGAAGACTACTTTTATAACTACCCAGTTACGGAGTAGTGTTTAGTAATCCCAAAATAAGCTACTACGTATGTTGGGAACCGTGATGATCTCAAGTCTAAGGATTCTACATAAACAGTACTTAAGACCAACTGATGACACATAGAATCTCTGTAGTGTCTCATGGCAGGTCTATCCAATATATGTTCACCAACATATATCCATATTATTGATTGGTATCTCTATATCATAATCCATGAGACATGATCATCAATCAATACATATGCTGATCTTTAAATCATATTTGTTTCTCATATGATATACGATCAGGGATCATTTAGAAATAGCATCATTGTAACATTAAGAGTCACATGAATAAGTCACATATTCATTGATCAAAAATAATAATGTCTATTTCAAGGAACAAAGCACTGAATCATAAACATAGTCTGTGATATATATAACATTCCAATGTTGCCTCTAGGGCATATCACTAACACTTCCTCCTTTATTCTCGAGAGGATGAGGGATGGGGTGCCGACCAACTTCCTGAAGATACGCGAGTTCCGCTCTTTCCATATTTCCCAAGAGACCAGGATGACCATTGACTTGATCTACTCCCGCAAAGTTATCCGAGTTGAGGTGATTGCTATCCACCATTCTTCTACCGTTTGGCAGTCAGTCCATTCCGATGGTTGGATGTTTAGTTGGGACCAAGCCCCAATAGTTTCCTTAATTCTTTTGGAGAGATGACAATGTGCCAGGAGGTGGACTGCTGTTTCAGGCGCTACCCGGCAAAGCGCATAGTGGCCTTGGTTTGTCCATTGCCTGGTTTGTAATTTGTCGGTCGTCCAAACCCAGTTTTGCACTATCAATCAGGAGAGGAACATGCATTTCGGTAGCGCCCAAGTGTCCCAGATGAGTTTTTTGAAGATCGTAGCGGTTGCATCCTCAAATTGAAGCCAATATGCTGAATTGGCAGTGTAGTGGTCATGTACCGTCAACTTCCATCGTATTGTGTCATCGACGTTGGGATGCAGATACACTGTTTGGAGCAAAGCCCAGAGTTCGACGAACTGTTCAAAATGTTGCACCATGGTGAGGAGGAGAGATTGCAGATCCGTGACCCATTTATTTCTTGTGAGTGCATCTCTTACTGTTCTGTTTTTCCTCCTCGATGTTTGGTAGACGAGTGGTGTGAGACCTTTGAGAACTTGATTGTTTATCCAGTTGAAATTCCAGAAATTGTCCTTCTCACAATTTTTGACAGTGATCTCCATCGCGTCGTTAAAGAGAGCTCTATCTGTCTCATCACAGGGGGTTGGCAAGCCTACCCACGGCTTCTTTGGTTCCACCCATCCGAACCATAGCCACCTAACACACGGGGCGCGAGCGAAGCGTTGAAGGTCGATCACACCTAGCCATCCGAGTTCTTTTGGTCGACAGACTTGCTCCCAGTTTACTTTGCATTTTGCCCATAGAAATTTTCTCCTTATCTTGTCCAGCGCCTCGAAGGTTGATTTTGGCAATTTGAGGGAGGTGATGTGATAGATGGGCTGTGAAGAGAGTACTAACTTGTCAACGGAATAGATCGTGACTACGGCATTTACAGAGTATGGGGATCGTTGGAAGCATGATATATGCGAGATTGAGGTAAAAAAAGGGAGACAGAGATTTTTATACAGGTTCGGGACCCTTGACTGACAAGTAATAGCTTTACTCCTGTTGGCCGAAATCGGTGTTGCTCTTATACATGAGAATCATACAAGTACAATATTTGGTATAACCTATCTAGTCATCATCGATTTGGTGGCATGAATCTCCACACGTAGTCGACAACAGGGTAGTCTTCTTCCTCGAATATGAACTCGACGAGGTTTGGAGAATAGCCCTAGATCCCACATGTCGGCCTCTGTGGCTCCAGATTGGGTCTATCTAGGCTTGTCCCTCATGTTGGTGTTTGTTGGTGCATCTTCCCTCCCCCTCTCCTCCTAGAGGGTCTTATATTTATACCTGACGAAGTGTTAGCTCCTCAACGGGAGACAGAGAGCGCCCCCCTTAGTGAGTTCGGCCGGGGACGCAGGGTAAAATTCTTTCTCCACCGATCGAGAGAGAGAGGGAGAGGGACACAGGCGTTTATACAGGTTCGGGCCGCTTGGAAGCGTAACATCCTACTCCTGTGTGTGGTGGATCTGTGATTGGAATATCAGGGTATACAAGTTCTTACCCTCCCTTTCTCTCTTGTCTATCTTTTTTTCGTCTCAGGCTTGTGCCTCCTTTTATATTTCAAGGGGCTACCACATGGGCCAAAAGGCTGCCTAAGATAGAAGGAAAACATTCTTTTACATTTAATGGCTGTTTTGTTGCTTGACTCGGAAGCCACACACACAGTCGCTGCAGCATGGCCCTCGTCCGGTCAGGCGGGTGACACGGGGGACCCTGCGTCAAACTCCATTAAATGGGCGAAGACTTCTGTGTTTCGTTCGCATCGGGAAACGAAAACCATCTGACCGGAGTTGGCATACCAACTCCAGCTAAGGGACGAGAGGCAAAAAGCCCTCATCATTCCGATGGGATGGGGCAAGGCGTGCTGTGCGCCGCCTGACGTGCGGATAGCACGCAGGCGCTCTACTGCCGTCTCACCCGTGATATAACCGGTCATGGACCGGTCAATCGCCGTGACCGGTCATAGACTGGTTACGCACGCCACACGCCGCATTAAATGCGACATGCTGCGCTTGCCTGAGCTGCCATTAATGCGGTTAGGTAGGCGCTGGCGACGCTCACCTAACCTCGCACATGCAGCGCAAGCGCAGAGGGGGTCAGGGCGATTCGACCCTCGGGGAGGGAGTGGGAGCGGCTCGACCCTCGGGGGGACTGGGGAGGGCAGCCGCTACCTTACCCTCGGGCCCGACTCCTCCTCAGGGGAGCGCCACATGGGTGCAGGGGTCGCCCAACCCTTTAGTCTTGGTACCCCTAGGCCCGTATCACCGACCGTAGCCCCCCGGCGTTATGCCTGGCCAGGCCCCCTCAAGGGGCGACTAGGTTTGATGCCATTCTTTCGGTCTGGTGACACGTGGGCCCGGGTCCCTGCGGTAAAACCCCAACGGTCGCGATCCCATGTGTAGTAAAGAGACGCCTCTCGGCAATAATGGGAAGTCACCTTGTAACCGCCACATTATTCGGGGCGACGCGCGGATCGGGGCACGTTGGTCCGTTTTGCCAGGGAATATAATGATGGCGTTTTTTACGGTAACCGTGCACAATTAACACAGACACGATCTGCCCTGCCTCAATCGCAACGGCTGCACGACTGGCGCGCGCGCCGAAAGCGGGCGAGCGGGGCGAGTGGGAAAGTGGGCGCGACAAACGAGGAGGCGAGTTAGTGGGCGCGGGAAACGAGGAGCCGGGCATAGCGGAGGAGAGGATATAAAGGACGTCGAGGAAGGGATTTGTTTCCTTCCTCTCGCCACTTTTCACTCGACTCATCCAACCGTGCCCTAACTCTCTCATCTTCCTTGCTCCTTTCTCGCCGCTCACACTCGTCTTCGCGTCTCCACTTCACCAGCGGCATGATGCCATGATGCGGAGCTCCGTGCCGCTGGACGGCAGCATGCTGCCGCCCTCCCGCATTACTAGTGAGAGGCAGGCTGGGCTGCCGCGTAGGTTCATGCCGGCGCCGACCGGCCGGGAGGTGGTCGTGCTGGGCGAAGGGCGCCCGGCTCCGCGCTACCCAGACCGGTCAATCTTCTTCCTCTCTTTCGCTATGGTGGGGCTAATCCCGCCGTTCTCCTCCTTCTTCATGGTCGTTCTGAAATTCTACGGAATCCAGATGGCACACCTCACCCCCAACGCCATGATGACGCTGGCCATCTTCGCGCACCTGTGCAAGATGTTCGTCGGGGTGCACCCGTCCTTTCGGTTGTTCTGGTGATTCATCACCATGCAGCCGGTGTCACCACCGATGGAGGTCGGGGGTTGCTACTTTCAGCCGCGCGGGCAGGTGGCAAACCACTACATTACCTGCATCCTGCGCAAGAAGTGGGACGACTGGAAGAGCGACTGGTTCTACACTGTTCTCCCCAAAGTCCCCAAAGAATTTGGTAAGCCCCATAGTTCCCATCGGACCAAAGTTCATATCGGCTCGAAGCTAGTATCGGCCTAGAGTTCTACATCGGCCGATGGGGGTTATCTTAAACCATCCACCAACAGCAGTCGGATTCTTGTTAGATTCAGGAAGATCTTATCCAGAGAAGACCGAGTCCAAGGAGGATGCGGCTTGTATATATTAATTAGGATAAGTCTGTTAGTTTCCTTTTTATCTTTAGGAAAGGATGTTAGTGTCCGATACGGACTTTATCTTTTTCCTTTTATCTTTAGAAAAGTTTGAGTCGTATTCTGTTAGGATCTTTGTTAGCCTATGGGTATAAATATGTAAGCCCAAGGTTCATGTAAAATTATCTCACGATCAATACAACTTCGGCACATCGCCACCTTTTACTTTTCGTTTCTTCGGCGAGTTCATGCCCTTCCCACGAGGGGTAAGTCTCGTTATGGCTGCCTGCGCTGTCGAGGCTAGGGCTTCTGCGTTCTGATCTTGGCAACGTAAGCACCTACTATCATATATTTTAGTCAATCAGGTTCGGTTTCTCGATTTAGCCTTACCGGCGGAGATTCGCGTTAGGGTTTGTGCTGGTATCGGCTAAATCGCCTTGCTAGATTAGATTGGCTAAGGTATCCACCACCCCGAAAATCAGGCAAGAGCTTGATTGTCTAGATCTTGCGTTTCTTTTCATACTTAGTGCTGCTTGTTGATTGCCAATAAGGGTTTCATCGGGGTTTCAGCCGATGAGTTATCTGGACGTTGCATCGGCCCAAGAGTTTTACATATAGATTGGATTTGGCCGATGACAACAGTGTATTTATTGTTTATCTGCTTGTTGAGAGTTTATGCCATCGGACCTCTTGCCGATGTGTGCTTTAATCTTCAGATCAATGTTTATTTTATCATATATTTGGATTATTCTATATTATATTGCTATATCATCACATTATCATCAGCCGATCGCCTCCATATAGATGTTTGCACAGTACACAGCCAATAGTTCGAAACCCTAACTGCATCGGCTGGCATCGGCATCGGCTGAAACCGCGCCATCGGCTCATCAGCCGATCGGCTGTTTTTGCCCATCGGCTCATCGGCCGATAGGCTGTTTTTGCTATCGGCCGAGAGGCCGATACGCTATATGTTTTGCTGTTTTGCATATCTTGTCAGTGGCAGGATCAAACTGACTGGCACGCTCGCGCTTCATCAATTTTAGGACTTGCACTGGAGCTAGTGTTGGCGCGGAATTTAGACCCGCCTCGCAACAAAACGGGTTCGACGTTTCCACGGCGGCCTGGGAGATCTGCTTAGCTCCAGTGCAGGTCCAATGGCTTGCCTAGGTGCGTGTAGGGCGTGCCAGTTGATTTGATCTGCAATCAACAAGATTAAACAAGTAAACCATGTGAGAAACGATGGCCGATCGGCCAATAGGCCGATGTTGCATCGTGGAGGCCTGGCCGATAGGGCAAAGCTATATCGGCTTACTTGATGTAATAATACGATATAACTGATAAAGTAGATCTAATCTCATCGGCCCATGTTAATGTGTTTATAGCAAATTACTGGAATCGGCCGATGAGAGTTGTATAAAGATAAATACACTAGCTAATACTCTAGTGCGAACTTATACAAGCCAATCGACTAATATAAATATTCCAATCACAGAGAGATCCTGAGAATACCCTGTAACCGATACATTTATATTCACCAATCCACTTGTATAAGTGGCGAATGCATATAAAAACATAACTAATCACATGCATTAGGTAAAACCGGCTGAAACCCCGGCGCTATCCTTAATTACGATTGGAAGACAGGCTTTGGGTTAAACCTCGAAACACGACTAAGGTCGATAGCAACTCAGAGTGTAGATCGAGAGTTAACACAAAGAAAATCAAGTCGTCGATCGCTTTTGGGGATGGTAGATGTCTTAGCTAATCTAAACGAGCAAGCTAATTCGATCGTCGTCGGCAGTAAACCCTAAAACGAGTTAGCCGCTGGCGGGACAGAATTAGAAAACTACATCAAGATTAACTAACACACGATAAACGACGATCACATCGCCAGGACTTAACGTGCCTAAAGCGACATGCTAGCCCCGACGATGTAGATCGTCGAGTTCAAGTTCTTACCTTCGCTCTGGGGAAGCAAGAACTCGTCGGGAGTTAACCTCTTGCGAGGGTTGGCGAAGCGCCAAAAGTAGATTGAACTTGGTTGTTTGTGCGATTGATTGAGAGAGAGTTTATGTACAAACTACCGGGATATTTATACCCGAGATTACAACAGGGTCCTTGTAGGACACGATCTTATCTCTAACTAACAAACAAGTCTTTGCGGCAGACTCTTGCCACAGATTAGATCTAAACCTACTTGATTTACAACATACAATTGCCTAAAACCGAGCTTTATCTCTATTTGGCAACTTCCTTGAAGCTTATCTCGAGCCCAGACCAAGCCCATGCTGACTCTGTCAATTTCCAGCCTGTATCGGCCGATGACCATATTGAATCCGTATCGGCCGATACGCTCTTCCTGGTAGCGCCTCTCCCAGTCCGATACAGCTACCGGGTCCAATACGAGACCTGGTCTGACTCCAACTTAATCCTTTCTTTCTGCTTCGGTTTCCTCTTCCCTCTCTCGGTCGATTACGAAAATCCGCTGTTAACAGCTAAGCAGATCTCCCAGGCCTTCGTGTGTCCGCGTGTCGGGTCCACATCGGCGGCACAGATTTGGCGTCAACAGCGGGACGCCGTCGCCCGACTGGACCGCGCGGGACGTCGGGCGGGCATATGGCGCAGTCGACACCCTAAATTCGCAGCCAACCAGGGGGGCCTCGCCCATCGCATCTCGGAGATGGCCGGGGACCTAGAGAAGCTCCCCGAGGAGGTTGAGGAGACGGTGAAGTCCTCCTCGATGGACCTCGCACAGGGGGCGGTGGAGCTCGTGCTGGCGAGCTACCAGGCCTGTGACCCCGACTTCTCTCCATGGGTCGCGTTCGAGGAGTTCCCCCCTGGACCGAGGCCAGTGCGCGCTCAGGTCCGGGAGGCTACCGACGAGATCGTCCACAGCTTCGAGAGGACGGCCCCTCGGCTCGTCTTCGCGCTGGACTCCGACGACGAGGATGACGACGGCAACAGCGGCGGCGAGGCTGGCGGCCCGAGCGCCTCGGGGTGACCCCCGGGCTGCCGCAAGCTTTTTTCTTTCCTTCTTTTGTCTTGAGGCCTCTGGGCCACACTTGTATAGATGCACCTCCGCTATCTTTATTTGCTTGCGTCAATTATCTGCATATGCCTACAATGGACAAGTTTTTAATTCAATGTTAATTATGATTTTGCTCGTGATGAGACTGGCCTGCCTTGTAATCCTGCTGAGTCTAGCTTGAGCGGGGGTTCAGGCCCAAGTTGCGTCCTCAATCAACAAGGGTCGGCGCTAGTGCCCTGGGGAGTTCCGCGTGGCGAGGCTGGCCAGGCCGGGAGCACGACGACCGGGGGTTAGTGGGGACCCGATTGTGGGCCATTGCCGATTCCCCCCGGAGTTCGCCGTGTCCCAGGGCACAGCTCAGTTCTGGCCCCGTTGGCGTCTAGGCGACCCGAGCTGTTGAGGGCAAAAACAAGTGCGAACGACCCAACTCAAGCCAAAATACTCAAAAGGATAGAGACAACACAGGTACAGCCTTAGATAAAAATCAGGAAAGCTTGCTATTTAAAATACGGAAAGGAACATATATATATATATATATATATGTATGTATATATATATATATATATATATAGTGGGAGCCCCCGGCCAATCCCGTATGCCCGAGGGGTCATGCGGGGTTGGCCCGAGCCCGAGGCACAACTCTCGACCCCTTTATGGGTAGAAGCGGCGAAGATGCTCGATGTTCTACGGTTAGGTAGCTCTGTGCCGTCTTCCGTGGCCAGTCGAACCGAGCCTGGTCGGGGGACGCCGATCACTCTATATGGCCCCTCCCACATGGGTGAGAGCTTGCTCAATCCGGCACGCGACCGGATGCGGCGTAGGACGAGGTCGTTGACGCTGAGTGATCGGGCCCGGACGTGACGTTGATGGTAGCGCCGTAGGCTCTGCTGGTAACGCGCGGCACGGAGGGCCACGCGTCACCTTCGCTCTTCCAGGTAGTCGAGGTCGTCTCAGCAAAGCTGATCTTGATCAGCCTCGGTGTACATGGTGGCTCGAGGGGACCCCAGGATGAGCTCGGATGGGAGAACCTCTTCCGCGCCGTAGATTAGCAGGAAAGGCGTTTCTCCTGTCGCTCGGCTTGGGGTAGTCCGGTTTGCCCAGAGCACCGCTGGTAGCTCCTCGACTCATGAGTCCCCATGTTTCTGTTGGCGCAAAATTTTGACCCGCCTTGCGACCAAACGGGTTTCATGTTTCCACGGCGGCCTGGGAGGTTTGCTTTACTCCAGTGCAGGTCCAAATGGCTTGCCTAGTTGTGCGCAGAGCGTGCCAGTTGATTTGATCTGCAATCAACAAGAAACAAGTAAACCATATCAGAAAACAACTATCGAACGACCAATAGGCCGATGACACATTGTCATAGCCCAGCCGATAGGGCAAAGCTATATTGGCTTACTCATGATAAAGCAGGATTAAAGCATAGATCTTATCAGCCTTCATCAACATGTTGCTGTCAATTAATGGCATCGGCCGATAAGAACAATAAAGATAACTACACTAGCTAATACTCTAGCGCAAATCTACATGAACCAATCAACCAATATAAATATATCAACCACAGATAAACCGTAGAGAATTATCCATGACAGATGCATTCCTATTAATCAATCCGTTTATGTAGATGACAGATACACATGAAAACATTATAATAAACACGTGTATCAGATAAAACTGGCTAAAACCCCAGTTATATCCTTAATTACAACCGAAAGTAGGCTTTGTGTTAGATTTCAAAACAGGACTAAGGTCGATAGCAACTCAAAGTGTGAATTGAAACTTAACACAAAGAAAATCAAGCCGTCGATTGCTTTTGGGAATGGTAGATGCATTGAACAATCTAACCAAGCATAATAATTAAACCGTCGTTGGCAATAAACCCTAAAACGAATAGATCGCCGACGAAGCATAATTAAGACGCCTGTCAAGATTACCCAAAACATGATAGATGACGATCACATCATCGAGGCTTAACGTGCCTAAAGCGACACGCTAGCCCCGACGATGCCGATCGTCGGGAACGAGTTCTTACCTCTGCTCCAGGAAGTAAGAACTCGTCGAAATTAACCTCTTGCGAGGGTTGGCGATGCGCCGAAGTAGATTGAAACTGTTTGTTGTATTGAGTTGTGGGAGAGTTTCTATGTACCAACTACCGGGATATTTATACCCGAGATTACAACAGGGTCCTTGTAGGACACAATCTTATCTCTAACAAACAACAAGTCTTTACGGCAGACTCGTGTTCCTCAACTCCGGCGACCCCTCGGCGTCCCGTCGACATCGACCCCCTCAACAACGACCCCTTTCGACGACAACAATGGCCTCCGCTCCGTTCTACGCCTCCGAGGTCCCTGTGGTAAGTCAATCCCTTCTAAATCCACATTCTCACTTTTTCGCCGATTTCTTCAAACTAGGGATTCAAAATTTTGCCTCCCGGGTCTTATATTTTCATCGTCGTTCTTATGACCTAGGTCTTCAAATACCAAATCCTGATCCCCACTGACGACAAATCACATCGCTTTTTGCTAGGCCCCATGGGCGACTGCGACCCCACTTGGCTGATTAATGCTGAAACAGACAGAATCCCCTTTAGGCAAGCCAAGCCCAATGTTTCTTCATGGAAACATATCTTCAGATCCTGGCCGTCGAAGCTTAACGGATATAGAACCTGGCATAAGAGAATCGCTGCAGCCAAACAAATCCATTGGGACGAAATAGGAATTGGCCAATGCATTACTTTATCCCTGGCCGATACAAAGAAAAACGAGTCACTCATGTCGGCCGCCAGTTACTTCTGGTCTAGTACCTTAAACGCTTTCCTGTTCAAACAAGGTCCGATGACCCCAACTCTGATTGACGTCAAGATACTAACAGGATTGGACATTGACTCCGAAATCAATCCCTTCAGCCTCTTGGTGAACAGCAGTCACAAATTGAAAACCAAGAAGATTGGAGGCTGGTCCGGATATATCTCTGAACACATGGAGCAAGGATCAGTCTCGGAAAGAGAACATGTGGCTTTCCTGACACTGTGGTTGGAAAGATTCGTCTTCTGCGGATCGACCTGTGGCCCTACTACAAATTGTCAACACTTGGCTCAAGCTTTGGCCGACAAGAAGCAAATCCCTCTTGGCCGATACCTCTTGGGAGCTGTCTATCAGCTACTCCATACCTCCACTCAAGACTTAATGTTGAAGCAAACTGTGGCTCATGGAGGACCATGGTGGTTTATTCAGCTTTGGCTCACCATCCACACCAACACCATAGTTGATCGGCCACCACTATCGGACTCTTGCTTTCCGTCAAAATATGCCGATCACGAAGATCCCAGGACCAGAAGATGCATGTCCTATGGGGAAGCAGCCTCCGTTTATCCAGGAGAAGACCAATCGGCCGAAGACATGTCTACATGGTTCATCCGATTCTACACTGGCCCTCCATCAGTTAGGATAGACATGTTCATCTACACCTCGGACCGAGATTTTGAACTCCCCGACGATCTTCAATTGAGCTTGGTAAATGATGACATGGAGTCAAGGGAACTATTCATGATCGGCCTCACCCCATGCCTGCTCCCAGTAGGCATATTTCAAGGAAGAAGCACCAGCCTGTCTAACGAGTTTTACAATATAATGGTAGCTGCTAGACAGTGCGGGCTTGGACAACTGCCCATCAATTTGTATCTTCATAGACTCCTAGAGAGCAGAGGCATAGTCCTATCGGCGCTGGTCATGAGCAAAGCACTAGAAATCAAACTCCCAAATCTTGGCGACTGCGACCGATTGCATTTGAGCGCCTTCATTCATATCAACTTCCAGTCATGGTGGCAAGAATGGGCCACTCATATTTTCCACCAATCGGCCAAATTTTATGTGACAGAGCTTATCCAGGGTATCAGCCCTCAAGTCCCAGACGGGCCGATACCATCCGTGAGCAACAGTGGACGGAAAATCTTTTATGCTCAAGCCATAGCTCCATCAGGATCAACTATCCTGGAATCCATCATCGGCCTTACTGCCCCAAAGGTTTCAACGCTACTTCAAGGGCCGATGATTAAAGAAAATCCCAAGAGGAAAGCATCAGCCAAGGACAAATCCCAAAAATCCAGCAAGAAGGCCAAAACTGACAACCAAGCCGATCTCGAAGAGCTGGACCCCCCCATGGAAGAATTCCTTGATGAACAAGTGATGGAGGAAGAGATCAATGCAGCAACCGCCGATGTGTCTGAAGAAGAAGATTCGTCGGCTGAGACCGTCAAGAAACCATTGGCCAAGAACACCACAATCCCATCAGCCGATGACCAAGCCGGTGCTGCCCCACCAAGGAAGACTAGACATGCCGTCCGCAAGGTTAAAATATTTCTTTTACTGGACTTCATGCAGTCCCCTTCTTATTGGTATGCTATAATTTGACATCTTTTCAGGCTGCTGCGTCGTCTATACTCAAGGAGAGAACCTAATCGGCCCCTTCAAGAACCAAGAAGGCAACCCTACAAAGACGTCAACAGGCCAAAGCCCGATTGAGGACTCCTTCTCCTTCTCCACCACCCTCTCCTTCTCCTTCGGTAAGAGTTGATTTTATATTGTCTTTCTATCATAGATCTGTTCATCAATTTCTCGCTTTTCTCTAGTCAAGGGCTCCATCACCTGCACTACATTGGCCAACTCCCTCACCTACTGCTTCCACACAACAAAAGGAAGCCGATGCAGGCACCACCGATGCTCCAACACAGGTAACCACGATTACCTTGATCCTCTTAGCCGATTCTTGCTTGACTAGGTTAACCTTGATCTGTACTAATATTTGCAGAACCTAGCTGATATGTTCTCTTTTAACATCGGCCAATTCCTGGATGACGAGGACAAGGAGCCTCCTGCCATAGCCAAGACATCAATCTCCGACGAGCTAAAGGACCAGCTAGCCGACATTGCCAATCGGCTGGAATCCTCGCTAGAGTTTTTGGTGGAAGATTGTACTTCCATCAGAGTCAGGGTACAAGAAATTCAAGACCAACTGCCCGAAGATCTGATGGAGACCCTAACACCGGCCATCTTCTTGGAACAATACCGCTTCAAGCTTCAGAAAGCTAAAGAAAGGATTGCGGAGAGGCGGGAACGCGAAAGCAAGGCTCAAGTCAATTCTGACAAGACCAGATTGGATGAGCTAGCTGTGGAACCGATTGTCTTGAAAAACAGACTTGAAGAACTCCAACGCCTCGAAGTAGACCTCATCTCCAAGCTAGAAGCAACTCGCAAGGAAATCCAAGAAGTCCAGGCCGGGATAGCTGCATCACCCAAGGCTATAGAAGACCAAATGGTAAAGTTAAAGGCATCGGCCAAGTACCTTGCGACCCTGAGCAAATCATTGAAGCCAATCCCAGGGTCGACGGCCGATGATGCCCAAGTCATAGAAGATATAGAGCAGATTCGCTGTAGAGCCATCACAGCTATTGCTGATTTCATCGGGTGATGCAACATATTTTGTCTTTATATTGTATAAACACAAATCTCATCGGCTAAGCAGCCGAATTTGGTCTAAATGGCATTCCATCTTAAAAAATTTTTGTGAAGTCCATCTTACAAACGGATATCCCCTTATTATAATCAATCTCATCGGCCAAGCAGCCGAAGTCGATCTCAATCTGAAAAAGGCCAAGTCTGAAAAATTCCTTGAAATTCCGAAAAATTCTGCAAAAATTCATATATATATATGCCCCCCCAAATTTTAGAAGATGAGGGCTCATGTTGTAAAATTTGAACTAAGGACGATAGTATATATCGACCATCTAGAGACGATGCATAACACATCGGCTGTTATCATAAATCGGCTGAGGGGCCGATCATGAATCAATCCAGACGATAGGATAATATTTCTTCAAGTACTTGCCATTAAGAGCTCGTCCATAAATCTCACCATCTAGCCCCTTAAGCAAATAAGCATTGTGAGGGACACATCGATGAATCTGAAAAGGACCTTCCCAATTAGGTGACCACTTGCCGAATTTATTATCTCCGGAACCAATCAGCATTATTAGCTTCCCTACAAGATCCCCTTCCTCAAATGACTTGGCAACAACCTTTTTGTTATAATCACGTTTAATCTTTTCTAATGCCCGTAATCAGACATGCACCAAGTCATCTAACTCATCGACCATAAGATTATGGTACTCATCGGCTGTCAAGTCGTCTTGCAAAGCAATCCTTCTTGAGCCGATGTTGGTTTCCCATGGCAGCACAGCTTCATGTCCATAAACCAACTGATACGGAGGCACTTGAATCGCACCATGGCAAGCCATCCGATACGCCCAAAGGGAATCGGCCAGCGTCGCGTGCCATTGCCTCGGCTGTTCGTCGATTTTTCTCTTGATTAGCTTGATTAAAGTTTTATTAGAAGCCTCTGCCTGCCCATTAGCTTGCGCGTAGTAAGAAGAAGAATTTAATAATTTAATGCCCACGCTGTCGGCGAACTGGACGAACTCGTCGGACACGAAGATTGATCCCTGATCGGTGGTTATTGTCTGAGGTAACCCAAACCGATATATGATATATTCCTTGACAAACTGAATCACATCTTTGGAATCAACCTTCTTAAGGGGAACGGCCTCAACCCACTTTGTGAAGTAATCTGTAGCCACCAAGATATATTTGTGTCCCTTACTTGATGGCGGGTTAATTTGGCCGATCATATCTATTCCCCATCCACGAAACGGCCACGGCTTTATGATTGGATACATAGCCGATGCCGGTGCTCGCTGAATTGCTCCAAATTTCTGACAATCTTGACATCCTTTATAATACTTGAAACAATCCTCTAGCATTGTCGGCCAAAAATATCCAATGCGTTTCAACAGCCATCTCATTTTATGGGCCGATTGATGTGTTCCACAAATCCCTTCGTGGACCTCGCTCATAACAATTTTGGCCTCCTCAGGACCTAGACACTTGAGCAAGACACCATCAACCGTCCGATGGTATAAGTCATTATCTGACAGAACATACTGCAATACTTTGTATTTCATCTTCCGTGACGCCGATTGGGAAGGATTCTTCAAATAATCAGTGATTGCAAATCTCCAATCGTCGGCGTCCACGGCGGCGATTTGAACCCGTACATCGTTGGCCATCGGCCTGTATCCCGATGCCCCCTGAGCCAGATCATTGGCCCCGAAGTTTTGCTTCCTGGGTATATGCCTCATTGTCACGATCTTGAATGCCTGAAGCAACTCCTTGCACTCTTCGTGGTAGACCTTGAGAATGTCATCCTTGCACTCATAATCCCCAGAAAGTTGATTAACTACCAGCTGTGAATCACCAATGATCTCCACGGAATCGGCCTCAACCTCTTGTAATAACTGCAAGCCTTTGAGAACAACCTCATACTCTGCTTGATTGTTTGTATAATAAGGCTTGATAGTAAAAGCAAAAACGAAGCTTGCCCCCCGAGGGGATATAATGACCAGGTCGATACCGCATCCATGTCGACAGACAGATCCATCAAAATACAGTGTCCATGGCACGATGTCTGCATATGCGACTGAATCATCCCTGTGTTGAACAATGAAATCGGCCAAGGCTTGTCCTTTGATCGCTTTGGCCGATTCATATCTGAGGTCAAACTCTGTTAAGGCAAAAATCCATTTCCCAATTCTTCCTTTTAACACAGGGGCTGATAGCATGTATTTCATCACATCGGCCTTACTGACCACGATGCATTCATTGGAAAGTAAATAATGCCTTAACTTAATACATGAAAAATACAAGCACAGACATAATTTCTCCACCGGCGTGTACCTTGTCTCGGCATCTAACAACCTCCTGCTGAGATAAAAAATAGCTCGTTCCTTGCCATCAATGTCTTGAACCAAGACTGAGCCGATGGATTTCTCATCGGCCGATAGGTACAGCCTGAATGGAATCCCTTTCCGTGGAGGGATTAAGACTGGGGGAGAACTTAAATATTCTTTGATATCGTCTAGTGCTTTCTGTTGCCTATCACCCCATACGAACTCCTGATTGTCCTTTATCTTCAATAATGGAGTGAATGGCTCTGTTCTGCCTGACAGGTTTGATATGAAACGCCGGACGAAGTTGATCTTCCTGAGCAGAGATTGTAACTTGGTTTTGTTTGTTGGAGGCTTGATATTTTTTATGGCATCAATATTCTTCTGCGTGATCTCAATACCTCTTTCATGGACCAAGAAACCCAGAAACTGACTGGCCGATACGCCAAAGGCACACTTGTTAGGGTTCATCTTTAAACCATATTACCTCGCTCTTTCTAGTACCTTGCGTAAATCGGCCAGGTGCATGTCGTACTCCTTGGACTTCACGACGACGTCGTCAATATAGACCTTAATCAGTGAGCCGATAAGATCATGAAAAATATAATTCATAGCCCTCTGGTAAGTAGCTCCAGCATTTTTCAAGCCGAAAGTCATAACAACCCACTCATACAGGCCGATTGCCCCCGGACATCGGAAGGCGGTCTTGTGTATATCTTCTTCAGCCATAAAAATCTTGTTGTAGCCTGCGTTTCCATCCATGAAACTGATGATTTTGTGTCCAGATGCGGCATCTACTAGCAGATCGGACAGCGGCATAGGGTATTCATCTTTTGGTGTTGCTTTATTCAAATCTCTGAAGTCGATGCAGACCCTAAGCTTGCCGTTTTTCTTTAACACTGGAACTATGTTGGAAACCCACTCCGCATATCGGTAGGGTCTGATAAAGTTGGCGTCGTAAAGTCTTGTTATCTCTGCCTTGATAGCTTCGTGCATATCGGCCTTAAATCTCCTAGGCGCTTGTTTAAACGGCCGATAGCCTGGTTTGATAGGCAGCCGATGTTCTACAATCGATCGGCTTAATCCTGGCATCTCATGGTATTCCCATGCAAAACAATCTACGAACTCTTTCAAAAGATTTATCAAATTATTCTTATATTCCTTTGGTAGGTTTGCACTTACATACGTCGGCCTAGGCTTATCACCTATTCCTATATCAACTTCCTCGAGCTGATCGGCCGACGTAAAGCCTTGTCCCAATTTTCCATCTAACTCATCCACCGCATCGTCTGTGTAGGGACTAGCTTGTTCGTCTTGGACGGTGGATGGTACATCTTTGTTAAAGCAACTGCTTGTCTTGATCTTCAATCGTCTCGATATCGCAATCAGTTACTTTGAGGAAATCGGCGTCCCAGACTCGCCCGGACAAGCAATCGATTCCCTCTATCTCCCAAACTGCGAGATCGGCATTGGCCACGTGTACTGACCGATCGGCCTGCACGATCTCGACCTGGTCCCCTTGCCATTGTATCAAACATTGATGCATTGTTGAAGGGACGCAACAGTTTGCGTGGATCCAGTCTCGTCCCAACAACAAGCTGTAGCAACCCTTTCCATCGAAGACGAAGAAGGTTGTGGGTATCGTCTTACTGCCCACGGTGAGTTCCACGTTGAGCACCCCCTTCGCCTCAGAGGCGTTGCCACCAAAGTCTTTTAACACCATGTTGGTCTTGATAAGGTCTTCTGGCACCTTTCCAAGCTTACGGAAGGTTGTGTATGGCATTAGGTTGACCGTCGCGCCGCCATCAACCAACATCTTCGTCATTGGCCGCCCGTTAATGAATCCTTTGATGTATAACGGCCGTAGGTGCCTGTAGCTGGCGTTGACTGGCTTGTCGAACACGGCTTGATCGGGTGACAACTGTAGCCTAGCCGAAGATTGCTCGTCGTTGGCTACTACTTCATCAGCCGCTTGCACGCTGTATTCTGCTGGCAGTATAAAAACCATGTTAACAGACGCCGATGCCACTCCTTTACCTTTTGAAGTCACAGAAGCCCGAGCTGTATCGGAGGTGCCTTCATCGGCCGTGACCACCGTGGATTTTATCCTCCACTCTTTCTTGGTCTTGGCCGGCCGATGGGCTATTGTTGCTTGTTGTTCTTGGGCTTGTTCCCTCCTTCTTAGTCTCTGAACCCGCCGTTTTTATGTCTTGCTGAATACATCGCTTGGGCACCATTGGGGGTTCTGGATCTGTTCCTCGGCTTCAATATGTTGCTCTTGGCACATCGGTCCCAGCCTTTCATGAACAGATATTCTTTGCTTGGCCGGCCGATGCGTTTGCCTGCTCGAGCTACCCTGATAAGAGTCTTTTGCCTAGTTGTGCGCAGAGCGTGTCAGTTGATTTGATCTGCAATCAACAAGAAACAAATAAACCATATCAGAAAACAACGGCCGATCGGCCAATAGGCCGATGACACATTGTCATAGCCCAGCCGATAGGGCAAAGCTATATCGACTTACTCATGATAAAGGAGGATTAAAGCATAGATCTTATCGGCCTTCATCAACATGTTGTTGTCGATTAATGGCATTGGCCGATAAGAACAATAAAGATAACTACACTAGCTAATACTCTAGCGCAAATCTACATGAACCAATCAACCAATATAAACATATCAACCACAGATAAACCGTAGAGAATTATCCATGACAGATGCATTCCTATTAATCAATCCGTTTATGTAGATGACAAATACACATGAAAACATTATAATAAACACGTGTATCAGATAAAACTGGCTAAAACCCCAGTTATATCCTTAATTACAACCGAAAGCAGGCTTTGTGTTAGATTTCAAAACAGGACTAAAGGTCGATAGCAACTCAAAGTGTGAATTGAAACTTAACACAAAGAAAATCAAGCCGTCGATTGCTTTTGGGGATGGTAGATGCATTGAACAATCTAACCAAGCATAATAATTAAACCGTCGTTGGCAATAAACCCTAAAACGAATAGATCGCCGACGAAGCATAATTAAGACGCCTGTCAAGATTACCCAAAACATGATAGACGACGATCACATCATCGAGGCTTAACGTGCCTAAAGCGACACGCTAGCCCCGACGATGCCGATCGTCGGGAACGAGTTCTTACCTCTGCTCCAGGAAGTAAGAACTCGTCGAAATTAACCTCTTGCGAGGGTTGGCGATGCGCCGAAGTAGATTGAAACTGTTTGTTGTATTGAGTTGTGGGAGAGTTTCTATGTACCAACTACCGGGATATTTATACCCGAGATTACAACAGGGTCCTTGTAGGACACAATCTTATCTCTAACAAACAACAAGTCTTTACGGCAGACTCTTGCCACAGATTAGATCTAAACCTACTTGATTTACAAGATACAATTGCCTAAAACCAAGCTTTATCTCTATTTGTCAACTTCCTTGAAGCTTATCTCGAGCCTAGACCAAGCCCACGCTGACTCTGTCAACTTACAACCCGTATCGGCCAACAATCACATCGAATCCATATCGACTGATACACTCTTTCTGGCAGCACCTCCCCAGTCCGATACGGTTACCGGGTCCGATACGAAGCCTGGTCCAACTCCAACTCAATCCTTCTTCTCTGCTTCGGTTTCCTCTTTCACTTCCAAGTCGATTACCAAAATCCATCGTTAACAGTTTCTTGAGGACATTGTACGTCTTGGTCTTAAGGCCCTTGAGGATTTCCGCGTTGGCGCGCTTCACTTGACCATTGCTTTTGGGGTGGGCGGGTGAGGCGAAGCAGAGCTTGATGTCCATGTCGTCACAGTAGTCACCGAACAGTTCACTGGTGAACTGGGTGCCGTTGTCCGTAATGATATGGTTGGGCACCCCGAACTGGGCAGTGATGCCCTTGATGAACTTGAGGGCCGAGTGCTTGTTGATCCTGACGACCGGGTAAGCCTCGGGCCACTTGGTGAATTTGTCGATGGCGACATACAGGTACTCATACCCGCCTGAGACCTTCCTGAAGGAACCCAGGATGTCCAGCCCCCAGACCGCAAATGGCCATGAGAGTGGGATGGTCTACAGGGCCTGGCCGGCTGATGCGTCTACTTGGCATGGAACTGGCATGGCCGGCATCGCCGGACCAGGTCGGCTGTGTCGTGGAGCGCCGTCGGCTAGTAGAAACCCTGGCGAAAGGCCTTGCCGACCAAGGTGCGCGAGGCGGAGTGAGGTCCGCACTCGCCTTCATGGACATCGGCGACAAGCTCGATGCCCTGCTCCCGAGGGATGCATTTCAGGAGGACTCTGTTGGCTCCGCATCGATTGAGGGCCCCCTCTACCAACACGTACCGTTTTGAGACGAGAGCGACGCGCTCACTCCTTTCGTGATTCTCGGGCAGAGTCTCATCTTTGAGGAACGCCTGGATCTCAGTCATCAAGACGATCTGTCTTGGGGGGTCGGGCTTGACCCCCTTGGGCCCCGAGGCCTAGACTCCGATGGGCCTCGGGGGTGGCGCGGCAGCGTCCAGCTCCCTCGAGGGATCGGGACGCGCCGACAGTTGGGCAAGCCTTTCTTCAAAGGCACTCGGTGGGGTCGGGGCTCGCGAGGAGGCGAGCCTTGAGAGCTCATCGGCAAGCGCGTTGTCCCGCCTGGGCATGTGCCGAAGCTCTAACCCGTCGAAATGGCGCTCCATACGTCACACCTCGCGGACGTAGGCCTCCATTTGCGGGTCGGAGCACCGGTACTCATTGGAGACCTGGTTCACGACTAGCTGAGAGTCGCCTAACACCAGGAGGTGGCGGATCCCCATCCTAGCTGTCGCCCTAAGTCCCATAAGGAGTGACTCGTACTCCGCCATGTTGTTGGTTGCCCGGAAGTCCAGGCAAACCTGATATCTGAGGACATCCCCGCTCGGCGAGGTCAAGGTGACCCTAGCGCCGGTGCCCTGGAGGGCGAGAGAGCCATCAAACTGCATCACCCAATGGGCGGCGTGAGGCTGCCGTGAGGGACCTACTACGGCCTCGGGGGCGAAGACACCAAGACCGGGTTTTGGAGTCGAGGTCCACTCGGCCACGAAGTCGGCGAGGGCCTGACTCTTGATCGCGTGGCGCGACTCAAAGTGTAGATCGAACTCAAAGAGTTCGATCGCCCACTTTACCACCCGTTCCGCACCCTCTCGGTTGTTTAGGATTTGGCTGAGGGGGTAGGACGTGACCACGGCGCAACTTCCTTGAAGCCACCAGAACTGCATAGAGCATTTTCTGGGCTTGAGGATATCGGGTCTTGGCGTCCCGCAGCGCCTCACTGACGAAGTAGACTGGCCGCTGCACCTTTCGGCGGGGCCTAGCCTTTTTATCAGGGGCGCTGGGCTTGAGGCGCGCATCGCCAGAGGGGCCTTGTTGGGCACGCTCAATTTCTATGCCAGTGACCTTGGGGTCGGAGGGCGTCGGGCCACTTCTCCCCCTAGTGGTCTCGGGGCCTTCCTGGGGGTCGGGGGCGCTCGGCACTGTCTAACGAGCGGGCAGAGGGCCACATCCGGCCAGTGGGGGCCTTAGGCCGCCACTTGGCTCGGGGGCCTCTCCTTCCTTCTCTGGCTTGGGTCGGCCTGACATAGGATGGGGGAGCGCAGCCCGAGGATCTTCCTCGTCGCGCTCCACAACCAACGCTACCCTAACTACCTGCGGGGTCGCCGCTAAGTAAAGCAGCAGCGGCTCCTCGGGCTCCGGGGCTACTAGGACTGGGGGAGAGCTGAGGTAAGCCTTCAACTGGTTGAGGGCATGTTCGGCCTCCTCCGTCCAGACAATGGACCGGAGAGCTTAAGGAGCTTAAATAGGGGCAGCGCCTATCCTCCTAGCCTCGATATGAATCGGCTTAGGGCGGCCATGCATCCTGTGATGCACTGCACATCCCTAAGCTTCTTGGGGGGCATATCCGCTCTATTGCTCGTATCTTCTCGAGATTGGCCTCTATGCCTCGGGCCGAGACCAAGAACCCGAGAAGTTTTCCTGCCAGCACACCGAACACACACATTTCAGGGTTCAGTATCATGCGCGTGGAGCGGAGACTTTCGAAAGTCTCCGCTAAATCTAAGAGCAAGGTCTCTTGGTTGCGCGTTTTCACAACCAAGTCATCAACATATGCCTCAACATTGCACCCTATTTGACTACCCAACGAGATGCGAGTAGTACGTTGAAAAGTAATACCTGCATTCTTTAATCTGAAAGACATGGTTGTATAACAATAAGTGCCTACAGGAGTAATGAATGTAGTTTTTTTTCTCATCCTCCCTAGCCATGCGAATCTGATGATACCCTGAGTATGCATCTAGAAAACACAAAAGGTAGCACCCCGCAGTGGAGTCGATAATCTGATCTATGCGTGGTAGGGGATAAGGGTCCTTAGGACAAGCCTTGTTGAGGTCGGTGTAGTCGATGCACATCCAGAGCTTGTCGTTCGCCTTGGGGATGATGACCGGGTTCGCGAGCCTCTCGGATGAATCCGGCCTCCAGGAGTCGCGCCACTTCTTCACGGATGAAGGCCTGGCGCTCTGGGGCCTGCCGTCGTACCTTCTGCCGGACGGGCCTTGCGTCCAGCCGCACGGCGAGATGGTGCTCGATCACCTCCCTGGGGACCCCGAGCATATCCGCCAGTCTCCATGCGAAGACGTCGGCGTTTGCCCGCAGGAAGGAGACGACCGCGTCTTCCTATTTGCCGCCCAAGTGACCGCCAATCTTCGCGGTCTTGGATGGGTTGTCGCCCAACGCGACCTCCTTCACGGGGACCTCGTCGCCTGAGGCCATCCGCTGCCTCGGGGCGTGCGAGGTGGAGGCCTCGGGCCTCTCGTCACCGCCCGCGGGCTTGGAGACCGCAGCGAGGTTGTTCACGCGTTGCTCCATGCAAGCCAACGCGATCTTGAGGTCGCCGTGGACGGTGATGGGGCCGCTGGGGCCCGGCATCTTCATCTGGAGGTAGGCGTAGTGGGTGGCCACTATGAACTTCACCAACGCGGGTCTTCCCAGGACCGCGTTGTAGGGCAGCTTGAGATTCGCCACATCAAAGTCAAGCCGCTCGGTGCGGAAGTTGGCGGGGCCACCAAAGGTGACCAGGAGGTCGATGTGACCTATCGGCCACGTGTGTCCTGGCATTACGTCGATGATCGACAGGGACGGTCGGAGCTTCATCCCTGGGGCCTTGATGATGTCGAAGGCCACGGGGGACAGGATGTTGAAGGCTGCGCCGCCGTCTATCAGGACGTGCCTCAACTTGACGTTGCAGACGGTGAGGGAGACCACCAACGCGAACTGCCCTCCCCGGGCAACGCATGGCAGGTGGTCGGTTTGATCAAAGGTGAGCGTGACCTCCGACCAACACGCCCGCCGCGTCGCCTCGTGGATGGGAACAGCGGCCAGAAGCTCTCGCTTCATGGCCTTGAAGCTGCGACGGGAGCCGTGAGCGCATGCTCCCCCGTCAACGGTGGCGATGGTGGCCTCGGGCTCCTGGAAGCCCAAGTCCTCATCGTCAGCGTCCTCGGTAGGAGCCTTTTGCTGGGCCTCACTTCGCCGGTTGCCGGCAAAGGTCGCCAGGGCCTTGCCCTCACGGAGTCCCTGCCCCTTCTCCTCCTCCCACTTCCCTACCCGCTCGGCCAAGTTCTTGACCGCGCGGCAGTCAGTGAGGTCGTGGAGGGAGGTGTTGTGCACAGTGCACCATTTGCCTGCCGGGCGCTCTCCACTGGGAGCGCTGGCTTCCTTCTTCTTATCGTTCGCGGGCCTCCCCTTGCGCTCGGCGGCGAGAATGTGGCCCTCGTCGTTGGAACGGGTCGATCTTTTCTTCTTCCTCCTTTCCCGCCTCCCAGAGAGGGCTGCGGACTCGGGGGCAGCCGTAGCCGCCGCTCCAGAGCCGGAGGAGTTCCAGGTCCAGGCCTCCTCCTTCCGGGCCACGCGGTCCGCGAGCTCAAAGAGCTGCGCTGTGGTCTAGGGCTCCTTGGCGGCTATCTTTTCAAGCATACGGTTGTGCCGCACGCCTCCCCTGAATGCGTAAATGACCGCATGAGCAGGGATGCAAGGGATAGTGTTGCGGACATGGCAGAACCGCTGGATGTACGATCGGAGGGACTCGTCGTCCCTCCACTGTACCGCATGCAAGTCTGCTTCTTCTCCTAGGCCTGGATATGTGCCCTGAAAGTTCGTGGTGAACTATTGGCACAGATCATCCCAAGAGTGGACCGACGCGGGTGGCAGGTTCATGAGCCAACCCCGCGCTTGGCCTTTCAGGGCCATAGGAAAGAAATTTGCCATGACCCTGTCATCACCCCCCGCGGCCTCTATCCCAATCGTATAGATCAGGAGGAACTCGGCGGGGTTGACGTTACCGTCATATTTCTCGGTGATGCTGGGCCGAAACCTCGGGGGTCATCGGACGTTCTGAAGACTCACCACGAAGGCTCGGCAGCCAGCACCACCGACTGGGGACACGGGGGGCCTGCCGCCATGACCAGAGTGGGACGGTGCTTCAGAGGAGGAAGTGCCTTCCCCTGCATGGGCGGCACGACGCTCGTCGCGCCGTCACTCGATATCGAGCCGAGCATCCGGCCCCCCATGCATGCTCCCGTGACGCCCGCGGCTGGCCGAGGGCGTCGACAAGGGTGTAGGATCAAAATGCAAGAACTAAGCTAACTGTAACGCCCCGATTTTCGTCAAAAATCCTATTTTCAAAAATTTGGTTCTTTGAGTGTATTTAGGATTTTTGTGCCAAAGATCTCAATTGATTCTTTCCCTTGTGAACCCAGAATCTTGTTCGTGATATCATCTCCCAAAATTAATTTCCATTATTCGAATTTTGCAGTTCGAATTTTCACTCCTTAACCTTTCCAAAAATTCGTACGGTTGAAATTTCAATTTCGAGATTTTAACTGTGTCGTCAAATAATCTCCCAACCATTCAGAGAGTCTAAAAATATTTATTTTAGACATTGACCACCGGACCAATATTTCCTATACGTGTGCATATTAAAATCAATATTTCTGCGCATGTATCGACAGTCATTTCCTTCGCATTCAAGTATTCTGAAATATTTTTTGAATTCTACCGCCCGGCGATTATCTGTCCTTTTTCCTGCACCCGTAGTTCTTTACATTTTCATTAAGTCAAGCAAGTTAATTAGGTTCATCCAACACTCGTTCAAACACATTTCTTTGCCCCCATTTTTTTTCTTTTTTCCTAAGCTCCCTGTAAAACCGACGGTTACGCACCGTCCTGCCAGTACACAGTGAGAGTTTGGCATCGTCTCTGTCTTCTCTGATGGAGTTAGGCACCGCTCCACGCCGCTCGCCGAGCAAGTCAGGCAGCAGCTATCGCCAGGGGAGCCTGTAGATGGAGAAACATGCACAGGTGCATCAATGGACGTTCTCATCGCCAAGTTCCTCCTCCCGAATCACCCTGACAATATAAATACCGGAAAAAACATACCATGGAGTACCTCAGCCGATTCACCACTCCATTTTTACCACTCCGGAGCCGAGTAACCGAAGTCCCGGAATTCGTCGCGTCGAGGTGGCCGACTTTCTTCTCCCCTGTTTCTTCATCTTCCTGCTCAGTCCTCCTTCTTCCTCCCCTGCCGAGCCAACCCCCTTCCTCTTCCCATGCCGCCCTGGCAGCTCGGCCGCAACCCAGGCCGCCCCCCGGCCGAGCGCCGCGCGCTGCCGCCCTTGCCGTGCCGCGCGCCAAGCCGCACCAGCCGCCGCCCCGGCCCGCAAGCCGCGCGACGCCACCCGCGCGCTGCCGCCTCGCGCTCATGCCGCCGCCCCAAGCCGGCGCCGCCGGTCCCAACCGCCGCCACCCCGCCTTCCCCGGCCGGCGCTCCACTTCTCCTCCGCTCGGGAAGCAGCAACAGAAGAAAGAGAGAAAAGAAAGAGATAAGAAGGAGAGAGAAGGACAAGGGAAAAGAAGGAAAGAAAAAGGAAAGAAAGGTGGGACCCACCGGTGGGCCCCACTAGGTTGACTCTCTCCCTGCGGACCCAAAGACTCGGGAAAAAGTCTATATTGCCTCCCTCTCATTATCGGGCTAAGCCCATGAAAATCCCTACAAAGTCTACATCTTGCCCCTCCACTTCATTGGGCCAACCGGCCTAATACTCTATCCACAAGTCCATAAAATATCCCTTTTGTTCCTCGGGCCGAGCCCAAGAATGGACCCCTAAAAGTCCATGTTACATCCTTCGGGCCAAAACCCATCCACCAGCCCCTTCTCCATAAAAGTTCAGTTTGCATCCCTCAACACCTCAAACTAATCCCTAGAAGTCTATATTTAATCCCTCCATCATCTCTGGGCTAAAGCCCAAGCCTTCCCAAAATGAAGTCCATGATTCCTCCCTCTTAACATCACAGCCAAGGAATATTCTTGGGAATATTCCTTTCCAATTTAAAAAGTTCACTTCCACATTTCAGAAAATCCAGTAATCCTGCAAAATCCGTATCTCCCCAACCATAAGTCCAATTGACTCCGTTCAACTTCCTCAATCTTTCTAAAATTGAGGTCTACCCAAGGGCACAACTAGTTTATAATAGTTATTATCTACTTTATAGGGTTTTGGATGTTTTTCTCTTTTTGATCACGTAGTGGACGTTTCGGAGGTGCACCGGACGCGGGTTTTCTCGAAGATTTGAAGACCAACAATAAGGCAAGCCACTCTTCGATCATATTGCTCCTAGTTTATAAAATGTGTTGATTGCAAACTTGCATGTTTAGCATACACAATTATTTTGATCGGCCATCGGTCTACAAGCACACGACCGACGGACCAACCTATGTAGTTGCATTATTCTCCGTAGGACCTTGTTAAACTTAACCCTTGTCGCTCCACCATAGCAGTACCTCAATACTTACGCTCTCTGGGCGTAGGTATCCTTTTGCACCATTTGTTTATGTCAGGTTTATATATGGTTATCGATGTGGAAAAACTTGGGTTGTGAAAGGTTTATAAAACCCGACTCGGGGAGTCGGTGACTTTGAAAACAAAAAGGTTTTATGGGAGAAAACTTGCGGTGCAAATCCTCTCCTGTGTGGTTTGGTTTCGTAGTCGCGCATAAGGACCGATTCCTTTGGGTTTTACATCCGAGCATCTCACAGTACGACCACATGGGTAGAATGGGATGCCCCTAGATGAGTAACTAACTGAAACATAGATGTCTAGCATGTTGGCAGGTGAGGAGCACCGGTATGGTGGAGTTTACGGCAATCTCCTGTAGTGGGGATGTGTCGGGGGTCCACACGGTGGGGCCTGAGTAGATGAGGGCTTGAAAGTTGGCCTGATGCTTGGTGGAGAGATTCCACCCATCTGTGTGACACGGGACATTTATGGTTTGGTTAGAGAAAGGCTTTGTCACGAACTTCCGATACCGGCCAGTATCGGTGTAAGCTTTGTGTCTTGTGGGAAAAGCGTACAGTCTCTGCAGAGGTTTGATTGAACTGTTCGAACAGTCGTGCCCACGGTCAAGGGCGAATGTGAGGTGATGCCCATAGCGTAGATTTGTTTTTAAAACTCATTTAATAAATTGGTTCGTAGAATGGGAACCGTTACCAGAGTCCTTCTTTGTGACGGACGGCCAGCCTTCATGGTTGGGAACAGGCCTGTGTGACCTGGGGTGTCGTCTGGCACCAAAGGGCCGAGAGGGCCGGTTTAGGGGCCGAGATGGCCGAGTTTGGGTTGGTAGGTCGAGAGGACCGGACCCGGAGTTGTTAACCTTGAGACTTGGTTAACGGATGATTGTTGAAGAGAATGTTGGTTTAGGTTTTGAAAGTGAAAAGAAGCTAATAAAGAAGGAAGTGCTATGAATGCTAAAATTTGACTTTCTCGCTCAAGTCGTTGTAAAGCAACTCGTGGACGGATTGAGGTGAGACGCCTCTCTCTCCGAAGGGAAAGTTACTTTGAAAACCTATACTTAGACCTTTAAAAGGAAAAGTGTTTTAAAAATGATTTGCCAAACAAACTCAGCCTGTCTTTGATGCTTGCATGTACACACTTCCTAGTGGCTTGCTGAGTACGAAAGTACTCAATCCCCATTGTTGTTGTTTTTCCCCTCTTGGCTTAAGTTCAGGAAGAAGATGAAGGTTGGAGTTTCGTTCCTAAACCCAAACTACTGCCGGTGGTTTTGGTGCCCTAGCTCCGCTAAGTTTCGCTGCTGCTGACTCTGATTGGAGGTTGCAACTCAGGGATTACCCGAAGCTGCAACGTAAAGGTATATTGTATTTATTTAAATCTTGCGTTGATTCATCATGTTACCGCTGGTACCAGCATCATTATCCTGGGACTGGTACCTGTTTTGCGGTTCCGTGGGAAAGCGGTTCGCCGTTCTCCTGCGGCACGCCCTCCTCGGTGCCATTTGTACAGTGGCGCAGGGGCGGGGTGTGACACTAACCAGGGAGGGTGAATGGTTGTAGTACCCAAAAACAAAAAACTTTTAGCGGAATTAAAAGTTACCCTCAAATCGATGTAGATCGGTCTGCCTCTTGCCACCTTCACCGTCACCGGTCTGACCACTGTATCCCCGCCGGTCTGACCGTCGTTGTCTCGTCGGTTAGACCGTAGAACCCGGGCAAACACAAATTGAGGATCTATTAAAATAGATGACTACTTTATTACTTCTCTCTGTGTTTACAAAGTGCAACAACAGCACTCATGAAAATCTCGACTAAACTCGAAACCCTAACTAACCTCACAACTCAATGCTCTCCAAAAGCGATACCGGGAGGCCACACCCTCCCTCTCTATTTATACATGAGGTAGGCAGCCTAAAGCCACGAACGAAACTCATACAAGAAGTCGTAATTCACATAGGAAACCTTCTCGTACAAGAAACCAACTTTACATATTCCAATTGTACCAAATTCGACTCCGCATCCCATACGCACACAATATCTCCATCGTATGCCATATGGAATCTTCACCAACCACGTGCATTGATCTTTAGCCTAAGTATCCCGCATGATATCTGACCGTCCGGACATCACCTTATCTCCAAGTTGACTCCCGATCCATCACCGGCAATACTCTCCCGAGACATAAAGATTACCTACACATGAATCAAACAATAAAACCATATCCGAGCACAAGCTATCACAACTTGACTCATTGTTAGCACACAACAGTATTACATACGCATAGTATCCATCTAGAAGCCATAAACACGAATTAACCACGGATATCCAATAAAACAACCTGAAACCGAAACCGACACAGGGTCAGCCGGTCAGACCGCGGGCTGGCCGGTCTAACCGCACACATACCACTAGTCTGACCGGTCATACCTGCCCGATCTGACCGGACCCCCTGTTCACCGTCTAAAAATTCAATCATCTCACAAGCCACTTCGCCAATAATCTCCAAATATCAAAACCAATAACCTCATAAGCCAATTGTTCATCACAACAAAAGAATCAAACACTTTGATTTTATAGAGGGGGTTGAGGACGAGCGGCAGGTGTTGGCCGCCGCTCATCGAGCTCTTCGTCTCAACGACGAAGAGGCGGCAGTTGCAGTGCCAGACGTCCCGGCCGTGGACGACCGTCCACCGGTGCCTAGGCGCTGCTGCGCCGTCATGACCAAGTCGGCCACATCGTCCAGCCAGCGTTGGACTGGAGTCCCTGGATCAGGGACGACGGGTGGGTAGCGCAGGAGCGCTCCCGCAGCCTGGAGCACATCCTGAGGTGTGCCGCCATCACCGTAAGTAAGGTGGCGACACACCCCGCTGTGGCGTCCCTTTACATCGCCAGCCGGCGGTGACGTTGCGGATCCCTCTGGTTCTTCAGGCGCTTTCCCCCGCCTAGGACTTCGGTAGGTGGGAAGCAATGGAGCGCGCGCTTGGCGACCAGGATTTGGCTCCCCGTCGTCGTCGCTGGCACTCGGGGTGGGGGTCTACACCACTGCCTCTTCAGCCATAGGGCTTACTCGGCGAAACTTGGCGCACACGAAAAGAGAGTGGAGTCAGAAAAACACGCACGCGCCCCTACCTGGCGCGCCAGCTGACGGAGTGTTAGCTCCTCAACGAGGGACAAAGAGGGCCCCCCTTAGTGAGTTCGACCGGGGAAGCAGGGTGAAATTCCTTCTCCACCGATCGAGAGAGAGAGAGAGAGAGAGTGAGGGACACAGGCGTTTATACAGGTTCGAGCCGCTTGAAAGCGTAACACCCTACTCCTGTGTGTGGTGGATTTGTGACTAGAATATCAGGGTATACAAGTGCTTACCCTCCCTTTCTCTCCTGTCTATCTTTTTTTCGTCTCCCCCCTTCTCCTCAAGCTTGTGCCTCCTTTTATATCTCAAGGGGCTATCACATGGGCCAAAAGGTTGCCTAAGATAGAAGGAAAACATTCTTTTACATTTAATGGTTGTCTTGTTGCTTGACTCGGAAGTCACACGCACAGTCGCTGCAGCATGGCCCTCGTCCGGTCAGGCGGCTGACACGGGGGACGCCTGCGTCAAACTCCATTAAATAGGCGAAGACTTCTGTGTTCCGTTCGCATTGGAAAACGGAAACCATCTGACCGGAGTTGGCATACCAACTCTGGCTGAGGGAAGAGAGGCAAAAAGCTCTCATCATTCCGATGGGATGGGGCAAGGCGTGTTGCGCGTCGCCTGACGTGCGGATAGCACGCATGCGCTCTGCTGCCGTCTCACCCATGATCTAACCGGCCATGGACCGGTCAATCGCCGTGACTGGTCATAGACCAGTTACGCACGCCACACGTCACATTAAATGCGGCGTGTTGCGCTTGCCTGAGCCGCCATTAATGCGGTTAGGTGGGCACTGGCGATGCTCACGTAACCTCACATACGCGACGCAAGCGCAGAGGGGGTTGGGGCGATTCGACCCTCGGGGAGGGAGTGGGAGCGGCCCAACCCTCGGGGGGACTGGGGAGGGCAGCCGCCACCTTACCCTTGGGCCCGACTCCTTCTCAGGGGAGCGCCACGTGGGTGCAGGGGGCCGCCCATCCCTTTAGTCTCGATACCCCGGGCCTGTATCACCGACAATACCTACAGATGTCCCCTTGTCCAAGTAGAAGTAGGGAGACAAATATGGATACGGTCCGAGTAGTCCTTATAGTTTTTAACTTAAACTCTGCTTCTCCTTCCTTATCCGGAACACCTTCCATATATGAGGCATGATTCTATATAATACTTGGTATATGGTAGGCCCCGCCGAGCCCAACCCAAAATCATTGGGTATGTCTTATCCATAATATTGACATAACTTTAGAAGTGCTGACCTACCGGCTTGGTTTAGAAGTTTTCCTTGCTACTATGGTAGCTTGGCTCCCGCTTTGTCTACAAGGGGCTGGAAGTGGATTTTTCGGAGCTTTGTTACGGACAGTGGGAGCCCAAGACAGGTGATCGATAGGGGGGACAAGGTGGCCGGGAAGTGGCGCAAGATATCCCCCAAGTTAAGGGATTGACATTGCATTGTTGCAACCTGGGATTTTTGAATGTTTGTTTTAGCCCCGTTGCCTCGTTGAAGGACTCGAGGATGTGTGCCAGGACGAACACATCTTGCTGCGTAGGCGAAAGGAAGATGGCAACGTCGTCAGCATATAGCGATGTTCATAACCTTGGGGAGCGCCCATGTAGGCGCGTGAGACTTCCTTCTTCTGTCGCTCTTTCAAGGATGTGATGCAACGAGTCAATTGCCAGAATGAAGATTAGTGGTGACAGAGGGTCGCCTTGACGCACTCCTCTACCATGAGAAACCGGCGCCCCGGGTGCCCATTTAGGAGGAAGCAGGAGGAGCCCGAGGATAGGATATTGGCTATCCAGTTGGTCCACCTATTGGGAAAGCCTCTTATTTGCATCAACTCAAGGAGATAGTCCCATCTTACTGTGTCAAAGGCCTTGGCTATGTCGAGCTTTATGAGAAGTGTCGGGACATTTTTTTGGTGCAAGCTTCGCGCTAGATTGCGGACATACATGGAGTTGTCGTGTATACTCTGCTTCTTGATGAATGCACTCTGGGCCTGGGAGATGAGGTTGGCCATGAATGGCTATAGACACAGCGTGGGGATTTTGGAGATTATTTTCCCAACTCCGTGGAGGAGGCTGATCGGCCGGTATTCTGCGACCATTTCAGCACCTACTTTCTTTGGCAGTAGCACCATATTTGCTGTGTTTAAGATTGAGAGGTTTGCGACCCGAAGGTTGTAGAAGGAGTTTATGGCCGCCATTAAGTTTGCTTTTATAATCGGCCAACACTTCTTGTAGAAGGCTCCCGTGAAACCGTCCGAGCCCGAAGCTTTGTCGCCCGACATCTGTGAGATAGCCTGTGACACCTCTTCCTCGGTGAATGGTTTGTCCAGGGCTTGCAGCTCGACACTTGATAGCTAAAGTGATTCCCAGTTAAGATTGACGGATCATTGCTCAGGAGGTTGGAGTAGCGACTCAAAATGCTCCTGGATTACCCTTACTTTGTCAAGGTGACACTCCACCCAAACAGGGCCCTTTTTCAGTCGTTGAGTAAAATTTTTCTGGCGCCTAGCATTCATCTAAGGTGGAAGAACTTTGTGTTTGCATCCCTTGCTTGCAGGTGCTTAGTTCTGGATGCTTGCCTCTTGCGAAATCGCTCGATTGCAGCTAGACCGATCACCCGCCTTTTGAGGGTGCGCCTCATCGCCACCTCATAGATAGAGAGGAGGCGAGTCTCCTGTGCCACATTGAGTTGAAGGATCACGTCTAATGCCATGAGAAGCTGGAGTTTGATGTCCGAACATAAGGCTTTGGCCCATTTTCTTAGATGCTTCGCCATCGATCCTAGTTTGTGGTACAGGATATGATATGGCTCCATGTGCCAAGAGCGTGCCGCCCATGCTTTTCTGACTTCGCCTTCAAATCCAGGTAGCGAAAGCCAATGATTCTCAAAGCAGAAGGTTTCTGGGAGGCTTGGCTGTTGTTGACTCGCTAGGAGTAAGGGGTTGTGGTCCGACAAAGAGGTTGAGAGCGTGTGCAGCGCGTGAGAGCTAAAGATCAAATCTCACTCCGTGTTGCAGAAGAAACGGTCTAGCTTGACCAAGGTTGGATCGTCGCGCTCATTGCTTGAATTAAATTTGAAAATATACTGTTCATTTATTTTTTTCTCAGAAATATCTGGGATGCAATTTTTTTTGACACAAAAATACTATCGATATTGTTGAACCGTTACGCGAAAATGACGAGGGTGTGATAACGTAGATGGTCTTGCACGGCGACAGCTCGAGACCGCGGTGTAGCGTGGCGACGGAGCGAGACCGAGCAGTCTCGCATGACCAAACATCGAGACCGAGATTAAAACTGATTAATTAATGATTAATTATCCTGATTGGAGATTAATTATTTATTAATTAATGGCTAATTAGGATAATTAATCACTAATTAATCAATTTCCAAAACGCGTGTTTTGCCATGCGAGACCGCTCGGTCTTGCACCGTCGCTGCACGACACCGCTCGGTTTCGCACCGTCGCCGTGCAAGACCGTCCGCATCGTCACGTCCTCGTCATTTTCGCGTAATGGTTCGGTGATATTGACGATAAATTTGTGCCAACAAAATTACATCCCGAATATTTCTGAGAAAAAATAAATAAATAGTATATTTTCAAATTTAATTTCTCATTGCTCCAAGTGTATGGGCGGTTTGGAGTTGGATTTCTTTGATTTCACAGTCACCGCAGTTTCTGCGATTGCATTCATATACTCTCGATTAATAATCCTTTTCTTGGTTGGATCCTCAGATACTGTCATCCTCAGCTGCAATAACTAATTTAGGTGTTGTTTTTCTAAAAAGTTTATTACCTGTCTGCTACCCAAAAATACAGTTTTTATATAGCAATCATCACAAGCCCCGATACTCGTGATACTCGCCTCGACTGAACAATTCTCAAGTGGTGCTGCACCGAAGGTGGTGTTGGATTGATTACCCGATCCCCCAAAAATAGGAGGCAAACACACACTTTCATAGTTTACATGTTAGCTTAATTAGCTTACCTCCAAAATTTATATTTTGAAACCTGAAAGTTGATTTTTATTTTTTTATCGTGATATATATTTTTTAGCATTGCCTTTCAACTGTTAATGATACAAATATAAAATCTAACCATAGATTGTTATGTGTTGCTTTGTCTATTTTTCGACGGCCTATCTTCTTCTGATCCCGACGTATTAATTGCATCCATATGGTCGTAGCTGTGTATACACAACGGCGGAGACAGCTCCCGGGCAGGTTGGGCGGCCGTCCCGGCTCCATCGTTATTATCTTCATTACCGTTAGTCGTGGATGCGTATAAAAATTAGTCGGTCATCACAAAACATCCTTCGAACTTCACGGTGGTGCCGGCTCTGTTACTGTGTACACGTACATTGTTGTATATTGATCCTATGAAAACGAACGGTACTGACCCCAGCAATGATGTCCCGTCAGGATTACTGGATCAGAGCTGCCTCCGACGCGCACGGTCACAGCACTAGCAGAGTAGCAGAGATGAGAGAAAGCCACCAATCGGCGGATTAGTTAGGCGCATCAGTCGATAACGAAAACGAGTACTCTGAGCTCTACGAGCACTTCTGTGCTATGGTGGCCAAGTTGGCGAGCATATAAGCCACTCGTACGTCGAGGCCACGGACTCGTGCACGCCTCTCGGCCGCGCTACATGCGCGCACCAATAATCCGTATCCCTCTCGCGCGCGGTCTCGCCGCTCGATCCGTCGACTTCGACACCTTGCGAACCACACGATAATCCAAAGGAAGAACTTTTTTTTTTACTGTTTTGTATGTTATCCTTTGATGGGTTGAGTTACGGCTAAGTCGTAATAAACTAAAAATGTTTTTCTTTTTAAAATTTTATACATGTATTTTTAGCAGTTTAAATAAACTTATAAAAAAATCAACTCTAAAATTGAACTTCGAAACTCAAATTTGGTTGCGGGTGAAACAAACCAACCAACATACAATGCGATGAGATACTTGGGAACCGTTTGATTTGGCTTAGGTTGTGTTTGGTTGAAGGGATATTTCTAGATGAAAGATAGCGATCCAAATTTTTAATGCATTTGGTTGGTGGGCGAGGATGAATATGACGACCCAAAGAGAGAATATTCCACAAATCATATATATTGTCTTCTAATGTACTCCATCCGTCCAAAAAAATTATAATCGTAGAGATGTATCTGAACATGCACGTTGTCCAAATATATCCTCAGAATTAGGGGTTTTTTGGATAGAGGAGTATGCAGGCTATTAATTAAATTACAATGATTTTTATACATGAAACCAACAATTCAAAGTAAATAATCGTGTAGAAAGTATATTTTGAGTTCGTAATCAAAACAAAGAAATTTATCTTTTAAAGCCATCTGCTACTGTAAGAATTAAATGCAATTCAAAACGTTGAAATTATTTTGAAAATTTTAAACTGAAGCAATACGCAATACACATTACTGTTCATAGTGTAAATAAGAATAATTTATATTCAAAATCAAATTTTTAATTAACTGAATTTACTTTTGCTCTATTGCCGAAGAAGTGGGAACCAGGTTTCCCACTCCTTCGGCTGCTCGGGGAACTATGGGTCCCACCACGTTCAAGTGAGAGGTGGCATAGAGACCTACATAACTGTTCTGAGACAAGAATGTGACCTAAGGTCAGCATCTGCTAGCATCAGCCTGGGCCACGACAACTGCTACATGTGAGCTAGAGCCTCGAGGTCAGCACTAGGGGCCGGAGGTCTGTTTCGGTCGAATCTTCATCATCAAGAAGATTTGATTTGGTCATGTGTGCAGCCTCACCATGTCATTCCATATTAATTATGACGTGATGTGGTTTCTGTGGAGAGCTTATTGACGGCGTGGTGGAGCATCTCCTACCACTTGCTTATGTCACCCTGAAGAAAAAGAGGGCAACGTGACACGTGCTCCATGCTCACTCAGCGGGCCCCCCACTACCAACTTTGGTGGCTGACGAGTGGACCCCACAACATCTAAGAGGGCGGATTCAATTGCCCCACGCCACGTGTCAAAGGGAGTCCAGCCCGTCCCTCCTGGAGGGACAATGACAAGAACGACCCTATCAACCCCTGTAAGCTGGACCTCATTTGTACACATATGCTTGGGCATTATGATATCCTCTTGCTATATAAAAGGAGGATCATATTATAGAAAAGAGGGTTCGATTTAGTCCCACTAAGCTAGATTCATGCCACAGCTTAGAGGGTGTGAGTTCATCCCTTAGCAACCAAAAAACAGTACCTAAGAACACATTATAAACTTTATCATCTAGTAGCAAATAACATAAAAGTAGGATATTACACTCCCAAACAGTTCGAAACTGTATACATCGTTTGTCTATGTCCACTCGCACAACCTTAACACGAGCTCGGGTACTTGCACCCTGAACGATCGGGTACCTGCACCCGGGACAAACTTTCAAGGGAGGGGGTCTAGCCTTCCCGCTAGAAGAGCTGGTACTCCGACAATTATATTTCAAAATTTGTAACATTATATAGGGAAACACTGTCATTTTCATTATTAGAAGACAATAATTGAAATCAATCGTCTTCCAATGATAATCAGTGACTCTTAGCAGCCACGAGGAAGGATAAATATTAGCATTTATATTAATGCAAAATCACAATGACTTTGTTTACCATAAAAAAATCCAAAGTGTTTTACCACGACAACTTACTTCCTCCGTCCCAAAAAAATCAATCTAGATAAAAATATAACACAATCTAGTATAATAAATCTGGACGTTGTACTAAATTATATCATATTTATATTTAAATTGGGTTTCTTTGGGACGGTGTCATACACAATAGGATCTACATGCATGCCATCATGCCCTGCCTATATATGTATGTACTTATCCCCTCCCTGACATGTTGTTTTCTGTTTTTCGGTGGCCACGTGACTTTGGCAAGGAGAGGGTAGTGGGCGAAGCCAAGGCTAAAGAATGTAGTAGGCACAAATTGTAGCACTAGCTCTTCTCTGTTGCCATAATGCAGAGGATATCCATGCCAAAAAGGTTGTACACGAATAAAATTGTGAAGTTCAGGGTCAGTTGACAAAAATTTATGTTTACGATACTGGACGGGTTTTGGTTTAAAATCCTAGAAGTACTACATGGACTTTCTCATACTTGCAGTACAGTGTACTGTAAAAATTCTCCTCGTTTAAGGATTCTCGACGGATTTTGATCTTTGGTTTCAAAAGTATGACTTTTTTCGTGATCTGAACGTATTAACGATTCTCTGCCGACTGGACGGCTCATCAGAGTCGAGTCGGGGGCCTGGTCGCGGGAGCGTCCCGCCGTGGCACGCGCGACGTGCGCACAGGCCGCACTGTCCCTTTCGCCCGCGCGTCAGACGGTGTCCACCCGGTCCGCGAGCGCGCTTGCTTCTTCTCTATATATAGAGTACGCAGTTCCGCTTCAGCAGAAGAGGCGCAAAACCAGAGCCTGCTCACCTGCTGAGAAACACAGCGCAGAGGCAGAGACAAACAAACGTATGGTCGTGTAGAACTGTAGATCGATCGTCCGAGTGTGCCAAGAGTTTCAGGCATCAGCGCGTATACTTTCGTGCTGCTCTGGTTTCTGTCTGCAAGATAAAGGAGCTAGGCAGCTAGAGATCGAACGACGGCAGGGGGTGTCATGGGGGCACCGAGCAGGGAGGATGAGGAGGCGAAGAAGATGGAGGCCGGCGGCGACACCGTTGGCCAGAAGCTCGACGCCGGGGCTCTCTTCGTCCTTCAGTCCAAAGGTGCGTGCATGTCTGACATGAGCTCTCTTGTTTCTCGCTTCTGATCGCCCTGATTATCACTCTTCTTTCTTTCTTTCTTTCTTGTTCGATTCCTCTTTGGCGCATGTCAGGCAGCAAGCATGTTGGCTAGCTGCACATATAAGCGTAACCTGTTTGTGTTCTGGGAGCATCAGAGGCCGTATATTCTAGACTGTTGATTGATTGTCCCCAGCTATTAATAAGCAAAAGAGCTGGCTAACTAATCAGTACTCCGTAGCAACTAGCTAACTAACACGTACGAACTAATAGATTGTTCTGGCTGCCATAGCAAGATGAAGTGTTGCGCAGGGTTTTGCCATGCCATTCCGATTGATATGATCCGTATGTAAATGATTTGGTTCATGTTAACAATCGTAGTACAAAACCCCAACCGTACAAACTAGCAAGATAGCTAGAGCGCCGCATAGACAACGGAGAAAAAAATGATGGTTTGACAAATCGTTTCGGTTAATTTTCCTTAGCGCATGTGCTCGGCAGCCATTCTGAGGGGTACTGCATTACTGTTCTTCCTTGAATGACAGGGTGCGTCTCATGAACTCTGATTAAAAGTTCTTGGACAGATGTGGATGTTTGAATGGTCCCTGCCCATCTATCCTTTTGCACTACTTTTTCACTGTTTTACCCTATGAAGATTGGATGTAGTAACAAAAACTCTCTTCTTTCTTTGCTCGCTTTTTCCTTTCCCCTACATCTGCCTGCACGCCTAAATCTGTTCTTTTGCAACATTCAGAGAAGAGACAAAAGAAAATGTACTTCAGGGATGATGGGCTCCCTGGCTATCAATAGCAATGCATGTAAACATGTGCAGTTTAAATTATTGTTCTGCTAGGATGCTAGCTCATCCGATCCCCCGTATCACAAATTCACAATATCAGACAACCTTTCACGCTCCATGAAATGGTTACACGTCTATTTGGTCTTGTTGAAGCAGACAGAAATAGTAATATATGGAAGCGAACCAATTGTAATAGTGATGTATACGACCTCACTTAATATCATAGAAAAAAAATTTCTGATAAAACTTTTTTAATTTTGACCAAATTATAAAAAAAATTAAAAATATTTTCAACACAAAATAAATATATTATCAAAATATATTTAATGAAACTAATTTGATGTTATAGATGCTGTTAAATTTTTTTAGAAACTTAGTCAAATATAAAAAAATTTAACTTGAAAAATTAAAATGACTTATAATATGAAATGGAGTGAGTGCTTATCTTATTCCGAATAAATAGGCCATGAGACTTTCAAACTGTAGCCTGATGGCTGATGTGTAGTATATCGTGTACTGGTTGTAGAGGGTCACTATCTCGTTGATCTATCATGCGCGTTTGCGCAGATACTCTTGACTTGAGGAAATTATAAATGGCATTGGGAGGTTGGTTAGCTGGTAATATGGTAGGAGCAGTGTACTAATCTAATCATATTTGATCCATTTTGGAAAAAGGAAAACATACAAGTGCGCCTATAGGGCGTGTCACCTATCGACGGTCAGATGATTAGGTGTAGGGCTGTATGCTTAACAAAATCAAATTGGTTACTCTCCCATAGTCTTCCATGCTGAATCGCTGGCCCCTGAAACATATTAACATCGAAAACTTGATTTTTATCTTTCGATTTTCAAAGCAAGTTTCGTGACTGAGGAGTACATGTGAATGACGTACAACTTTGGGAAATAGGGTACTCCGTATGAGCGTTGGTGCATGATTTATCAATGTATGATGGAGGGATGCGGTTTCTTCCGATGGCAACGTGTTATTACTCGCCATATTCCAACTTCCAAGCGTCTAGCTAACCTGTGAACTTTCTTTTGACATTAAGCACTATCTTTATTTTCTAGCAGTACAAACTTTTGACCGAGTGGAAGCCTCTCCCTGTCAGCTTATCATCATCCATCGACTAATACAAACAAAATAAAAACTACTAGTAAGATTAACAGATTAGCTAACAACTAGTACCAGGAGTAATGATATTCTTCATTTAACTGAAAAAAAATTGCTGATACTGCTGTTGCTCTACAAATGTGCAGGGTCATGGCTGCATTGCGGGTACCACCTGACGACGTCCATCGTGGCGCCGCCGCTGCTGAGCCTGCCGTTCGCGTTCGCGTCGCTGGGGTGGGCGGCGGGGCTCATCTGCCTCGTCATCGGCGCCGCCGTGACCTTCTACTCGTACAACCTCATCTCCCTCGTCCTCGAGCACCACGCGCAGCAGGGACGCCGCCAGCTCCGCTTCAGGGACATGGCCACCGATATTTTAGGTCAGTACTAATCACACATACACCTATCCGTAATTACAGTTAAACAATGAGATTGGTCGTCAGGGATTGCTGCTACAGCCACAATTAAACGCCGGTGTAAACTACAGCCATTTTTAGTACTGCTGCAGCCGTAATCGCTGCGTCGTAACCGCTGCAGCAGCAATAACTTCTGAACACACCCCATTACACTTTTACTAGCTAAGTTCACATCAAAAGGAAATAATGTAGGCTGATGCTAATATACTCATTAAACTCCAAGCTAGGCTGATGCTAATAAGTGATTAAAAGGAAAGCATGTAGCAACTCCAAGCTAATTGGTAGATGGAGAATCTGCATATAAAATTGCATTGACTGACAACTGTCTTGCAAGCTAATGTGTGCAATACCAAAATATTACAATACTAATAATACAACTGTACAAATCATTAGTGGGTACTAGTATCCAGCACGAGGCAGGTAAGATTCTCTCGCCCGTGTCTTCATTTTTAGTCCTGGCTCCTGAAGGCACAAATGAAAAAATACTAGGAGAAAGCAACGCTCTGATTATAACACGAGGATTTTTCTGTAACTCTCACGACAATTGGACAATTTATTGCGAAACCTACATCATAATTTGTGAAATTCTTGCGTTTAAACGAGATATGAGGATGAATCAATACGTCAGCACCTAGGTCGGCACCTTGAATATAGGGCAGAAACGCCAAGTGTTGTGTTCTTTCAGAAAAAGAAAGGAAGGAAGGAACACCAACTTGTAGCCGTGACGATGACAGGTTTAGCGACTGATCATTGTTTCATTGATTCTGTTTTATGCACAAGAAAGTCAGCTGCCCGCCCCCTTTTCTTGTGCGGAACAAGTCAGCTGTATTATTAGGCCAAATCAAGTCCCATTTCGCATTTGCGAGTTTGCGACAAGTCCGACATGTACGTGTCTGCAGCATTCATGGGCAATGGGTATGGCCATACTTTGTCGGACCGGTGAACTCTTTCAACTGGAGTGAGTGCAGCGTCTGAAGCCGACATGTTGCTTGATTTCAGTAACTGACTAAGCAGCATTCAATATTCGTAACACGGTGCAGTGCAGGTTAGAAAAGTCCAGTTGCTAGGGCTCGTATTTTGCCAGGCTGTCAGAGTTGACGAGGGAAAGAATCGCCAATGGCTAGATAACACTAATTAGGCTATGTTTGGGAGGTGAGGTTGGAAACTCACCTCTCACGCACGCAAAACGGAGCGACGTATTTTTTTATAATTAATTAAATATTTGTTAATTTTTTTTGAAAAATAGATTAATATGATTTTTTATAGAAACTTTCGTATAGAAACTTTTTACAAAAAAACACATTGTTTAGCAGTTTGAAAAGCATGCGCGTGAAAAAAGAGAGAGGTGAGTTAGGAATGGAGTGTAACAAACACAGCCTTAAAACACCAGTTAGCGCTTGGCGGATAGAGAAAAACTTGATTGGTCGAAAGGGATAGTATTCCCACATTAGTACAGATCATGCAATTGGTCGAGTTTGACCAATTTGTCGGCAAGTATTTGCCCTAGAATTATTATTCCAGCTCTCCACTTGATTGCCTGTCAAAATCGATTGATACTGCTTCCGAAGAAAAAAACCAGCGCGCGCCGTTTCTTGTCAATATGTCAATCTTAAATAGCACTATACCAGGTGCAGTAGACTCAGTCATATACTAGCATCCTAGCTGATACGACATTGGACAGATAAGCACAGGTTTAACGTACGTGTTGGGAGAAAAGAATCATCCTTAGTGCCATCTGGCAGCAGATTCATACAGTTTAATTATTACACACGCATCTGTCAAAAAATGATTCCAAAGGGATATTCATCTTCATCACCGCGGCAATCACTGTCACTGAGATGAGATTCATGATTAATTTTCCACGGTGATGCATGTAGGGCCTGGATGGGGGCGCTTCTACATCGGGCCGATCCAGTTTCTGGTCTGCTTCGGGGCAGTCGTCGCGTGCACTCTCCTAGCCGGTCAGAGCATGAAGGTATCTTCAGAAACTGAAGCCACGAACTGATTTCGTGTCGGATCGGATCGGATCGGATCGTGCTCATCTTGATCTTGCACACATGGGATGAATCCACACGCGCAAATCAGTTATATTCTTCCTGCTCGATCGCGTTGCAGGCTATCTACCTGATCGCCAACCCGGGCGGCACGATCAAGCTGTACGTGTTCGTGGCCATCTTCGGCGTCTTCATGATGATCCTGGCGCAGATGCCGTCGTTCCACTCCCTCCGCCACGTCAACCTCATCTCCCTCGTTCTTTGCCTCGCCTACAGCTTCTGCGCCGTCGCCGCCTGCATCTACCTTGGTAGGTTTCCCGGCGACCCGGCCCATTATTTAGATTAGCTATTGGGCTTTAATTAGGCCTGTCGCCGCTACGGATTAAAAATTGGACTGACGAATTTTACGCAGGAAGCTCAAAGGGAGCGCCCGAGAAGAACTACTCGATCGCCGGCGCCAACACCCGTGACCGCGTGTTCGGCGTGTTCAACGCCATCGCCGTCATCGCCACGACGTACGGCAATGGCATCATCCCCGAGATACAGGCGACGGTGGCGGCGCCGGTGACGGGGAAGATGTTCAAGGGGCTATGCCTGTGCTACGCCGTGGTAGTGACGACGTTCTTCAGCGTGGCCATCTCGGGGTACTGGGCGTTCGGCAACCAGTCGCAGGGCACGCTCCTGAGCAACTTCATGGTGGGCGGCATGGCCGTCATCCCGGAGTGGCTGCTGCTCATCATCGAGCTCTTCACGCTGCTGCAGCTCTCGGCAGTGGCCGTGGTGTACCTGCAGCCGACGAACGAGGTCCTGGAGGGCCTGCTGTCCGACCCCAAGGCCGGGCAGTACGCGGCGCGGAACGTCGCGCCGCGGGTGCTCTCCCGCACCGCCGCCGTCGCGCTGGGTACCACCATCGCGGCCATGGTGCCCTTCTTCGGCGACATGAACGCGCTCATCGGCGCATTCGGCTTCCTCCCGCTCGACTTCGCCGTGCCGGCGGTGTTCTACAACGTTACGTTCAAGCCGTCCAAGAAGGGCCTCGTGTTCTGGCTCAACACCACCATCGCCGTCGTGTTCTCCGCGCTCGCAGTCGTCGCGTCCGTCGCCGCGGTCCGGCAGATCATCCTGGACGCCAATAGCTACAAACTGTTCGCGAACGTGTGATGTGCGGCTTTAACTCTTGACGAAACTAGCATCAATGCAACAAGAAATATTTTGAAATATATATATATATATATATATATATATATATATATATATATATATATATTGCCGATTTTCGTTCAGAAATGTATGTTCTGTCTATGAATACGGAGAAGCAATAATTATAGATGCGCCTTCTTTTATCGAAGGCGTAACGAGTAGATGTCTGTAGAGTTGGGCTCGGACTCGAAGCACGCGACCTGACGCGCCGCCAAACAAAAGCCCAAAGCATCGCAGGTTGTGACTCGTTGGACGGGCCAAGCTCGATGCGGACGGCCCGCACGCCGGCCTCGGCGGCGCGCGGAGGCCGGGCGCTGTACGAGCTGTACAGGGCGGCGAGCCGGGCGGCGGCGCCGGCGGCGCTTCCGTGGCGGCGGCTACGAGGACTGGAGCACCCGTCGCGTTGGCCCGAGCGGCTGGGCCGGCCGTCGGTGGCGCGGCCTCGTCCGGGCTCGCCGCTCGTGTGGTTCCACGCCGTATCCCTCGGCGAGGGGATGGCCGCGCTCCCAGTCGTACGCCACTGCGCCCGCCTCCACCCTGGTCTCCCCATCCTCCTCACCACTACTACTCTCTCATCCTTGTAAGCTTCTCCCATCACTGCAAATACGAGTGCCTCGCTCTCTCATTTCCGTGTAATGTGGCCGTATTCTATTTCGGTTGTTTTATTTTCAATGCAGCGAAGTGATGAAAGACTTGCTGCCGGATGGTGTCATATATCAGGTGAGCTCGGAGATTGCTCTTGTACTTTCAGAGCACTGTGGTTACGACCGGTTTAGTTTTCTGCGAAATGGTGGATGCACAACAAATTTTTACTGAAAAAAAAGGGAACATTTTAGGTTCGAACTGTGTCTAGGCAGATAGATATTGTCTGTTCATGATATGTATCCCTTAAACTCCATAAGGTCATATTATACTCGTTTAACTATGATAGTAAGGTTTCGTAATATTAAACCTAGGTGGTAATATTCGATAGTACAGACAGTTTTGGGAGCAGACGCAACTGTAAAGGGAATCGTGAATAGGCTAACAGAAGGAGAGTTTAAATGTTTGATATGCCCTATATACATCTACGATAGCTTATCGTTGTTTTACATAACTGAAGTATATCTGTGTAGTTTGCGCCCCTTGACTGTCCTGATGCAATAGAAAGTTTCATTGGATACTGGAAGCCAAATTTGATACTTCTTATGGAAAGTGAACTATGGCCAAACCTCATTTTGTCTGCAGCAGAGAAAGGGGTGAGTTTTTTCTCATAATGACTCTATTTTCTAAGTGGTTGGGCTGTGCCTTCCCTTTGTTTTTTTCCATGTGCAATGGCAGATTAGCTATATTTTCGGTCCATAGTACATTATTTCACTATTTAATTATCTGCTGTGAATGACCTTCCTATTTTTCAGATTGCAGTGGTTCTTTTAAATGCGCGCATGTCATTGAAGTCTTTCAACCGTTGGTCCTTGCCTCTAGGGTTGCAGTTAGTCTCTTTGATGCTCTCCAAACTATCACTTGTTATCCCATTGGTATGGAGTGGTGGGGTTCTAAACCTTATTTTGATGTACAAATATTGCCATTGTCATTATTCATTTCTATCTGTTCCAGAGTACTATTCAAGCTGTTCGTTTTCAATTACTTCATGCACCACCACAGATCATCCATTTTGCAGGCGATTTAAAATACGGTATGCCAAATGCCAATTTTTTCTATGGCTTTCTATGTTCCTGAGAGTATATTTGAAATAAATGTATGAGTGATGTATTTCTCAAGGGTTATCTTGGGAGCTTGAAAGATAACCAGGTTCACAAAGTGAATGATTTATAGAGTGATTCATGTGATTTACCTAGCTGTTGGTGACATTGATGCTGGGGAGAAAGAGGTAGCTGCAATAGAAGATCTTCAGCAGCAGTTCAGCAATAGGCCCATCTGGATGGCAGCTTCTATCCACAAAGGGGAAGATGAAAGTAAGCACCTCAGACACCCACCTTTTCTTTTTACTGGATTAGTATTATCTACCCTTCCAAGGAACTGTGTGCAGGACTAAAACTGTATATATGTGGCTGCACGAACTGTGTTGCCTATGGTGATGATCGCCATTGATATCCCTAAAATCATTGCTGACTTCTTTATTCTCTCCTGAATAATTGATTCCTGTGTTACTATGCTTATATGTTCTTGATATAAAAATTATGTTGACAAGCTTCCTCAAATTCTCCTTTTCAGTCATTCTCCGTGTTCATGATGAGTTAATCAGGATGTATCCTAACCTACTTTTAATTCTCGTCCCAAGGCATCCTCAGGACAGCAAGAATGTTTCTCAAGTATGTCAATTGTCTTCCTTGCCCTCTAGTCTTGTTTAGTTGATGAAATAGTTTTTGGGTGCACTGCTAGTCTTTTAGCTTTTAATACATTATCATATTGGGTACTCTATAGGTGTATCATTGTAATAAAAAAAAACTAACTTAGTTCAATGTATGAAGCTTGAAATTATAGGAATGACAGAACTGATTTGTCAGTGACATGGGACCAGTGGTGTCGAGACCAAAGGGAAGGGCGGCCACAGGGATCCACGTGGCCCGTTCCCCCGGAGGGGTCGGGCTCGAGGGTGACCTGGCGGCTGCCCTCCCGGTTTCCCCCCGGGGTCGGGCCGCTCCCGTTTCGGCCCCGAGGGCTGGGGCGCCCCGACCCCCTGTGGTTTTGGTGCCACATGCGCAGGTTAGGTGAGCATGGCAGAACTCACCTAACCGCATTTATGGCGGTTCAGACGAGCGCACTACGCCGCATTTAATGCGGCGTGGCGCGTGCATATCCGGTCCGTGACCGGTCACAGCGAGTGACCGATCGCAGACCGGTCAGATCGCGGGTTAGGTGGCGCCAGGCGGCCTGCAGCACGCCTCGGCCCGTCCCGTCAGAATGATGAGAGCCCTCTGTCTCTCGTCTCTCAGCCGGAGTTGGCGTGCCAACTCCTGGAGTTGGTATGTCAGCCCTGGTCAGATGCTTTCCCGATTCCGGCGCAGGCGAGACGAGAAAGTCGCCCGCCATTTAATGAAAGTTGAAACGGGCGTCCCCCAGATGGGTCGACTGGCCGAGCAGAGGCGTGCTGCGGCGTCCGTCAGAGGCTGCTTTCAGCAGTAGGATAGCCCTAAGTGTAAAAGAATGTTTTCTTTCTTAGGCAGCTCGTGGCCCATGTGGTAGCCCCTTGCCATATAAAAGGAGGCCCAAGCCTAGGAGAGGAGGGGGGAGAGAGGACTCTGGCTGATTCGGTCTAGAGGCTTAACTCTCTCTGGATTCCATCACACTCTCAGATCTACCAGAACACAGGAGTAGGGTATTACGCTTCTTAGCGGCCCGAACCTGTCTAAACCGCCTGCGTCCACGCGTTTTTTCTCGCTGAGATCCCACAGATTAGGGGTTAAGAATTTCACCTCGCGCCCCTGGCCGAACCGGCAAAGGGGGACCTGCGCGGTCTCCCGGTGAGGAGTTTCACGCTCCGTCATGATTGTATACAATTACCTGAAATTTCTTATGGTTGTACAGAATGTAGCATATGATTCTTACTTCAATGCTGATAGTATAATACATATCGGCCACATCTTTAGTTCTTTATTCATCTTCTTCCAGACCCTGAAGAAACAGAAGGTGAATTTTGTGCTGAGGTCAACAAGAAAAGTGGTGTCTTCAAAGACCAGTATATATGTGGTTGATACGTTAGGTTCGTGGTATCTCTTCAGTTTGCATATTCTTTCAGTATGGACCATGTATATTCTTTTGAATGTTAGTTAATGAAAGAAGTACCATGGAAAGCAGGTGAGTTAAGAATGCTCTACAGGGTTACTCCGATAGCGGTTATTGGGGGTTCTTTTTTGCCTGGCTTATCTGGCCATAATATTTCTGAGGCTGCTGCAGTTGGTTGTGCTGTTATGACTGGTACGGAAGATGCGTCTGACTATTTTGAATTACATTATTTTTTTTACAAAATCAGAATGTCTATAGTTTCATTAATTGTCTTTCAGGTCCTCATGTTGGGCACTTCTATCATATGCTGGTTGAAATGTGGCAAATAAACTCTTTAGCTGTCAAGCAGGTGATAAGTTGTCTTGTACTTTGTTATTTGTCTAATCAACACAAAAATGCCGCATCATTTGTGTACTATGTTCAATTAAGAGTTGCATTACTAGTATTTCATTGCCGCCTTAGGGGAAGTATTTTGTTAATTCTCGACTTGGCCCTTCTCCCTACTTCTGGAAATTAGTTTGGGTGGTAACAGGATGAATTGCCCTCAAATTGCTCTTTACTGCATGGATGTTATTTTCTACACCTAAACATCGCAAGGAGCTAGAACCCCTTTCATTCCATGAGGATTAATGCAAATGCTTTTCAGGTCAAAGGAGAATATGAACTTTTGGAAGCACTAAAACAACTGCTTGGTGATTCTAGAGCTCTGGAAGCATGTCAAAGAGCCGCAAAAGATGCGTTTTCCATTATGTCAGATGGAATTGTCAATCGTGTATGGAATTTAGTCCGCACATTCACTATTGGTTCCCAAACAGACACATGGGACAGCTTCTCGAGTAGTTAGTATGGAAGGCTTGCACATGGAAGTATGGAACATCAGGATAGTCACATTTAAAACATTGGCATCTTCTAATAACTTGCAGGGATAGGTTGACAATGTATCAGCCCTCTTTAGGAAGATAAGGCCTCACGAATTTCTCTATACAGTCTGATGCACACAACAAACTTGTATATTTTTCTTTCCAGTTTCTGTACACCTAGCATGCTGGTGACAGATGACACAAATATCAAATTAAAGGCCATTAGCTCCTCTCAGCAATCTAACATTTCTAACAAATTCTACTCGAGTCCCTATCATCATTTTTTATTTTCTTGTGATGTGAGTCAGTTGTTGCAGACTTGCAGTTCTTCATCTCTTATCAATATGGCTGATAATTGATTGTTTGACTTCGTTTATTTCTTGTATTGGTTGATCCCCTGTAATCAGGTTTGCAAAAGTTTGAAAAGCTTGTCCTAACTTCATGATTTATCAGGCGTGCCATGCGTGACTTACTTTGACTGAATACAGTTTCGCGGGTTTTCTTTTGTCCGGTGGCCCGTGGGGAGGGCAGAATATTCGATCAGCTATAGGTATTCACAGTATTCTCCCGTTTCTGGTTTCTCAGTAAGCAACCACATGGGCAGTTGCGTTTCATTGTACGCGCGACCACGTGTGCAGGTTTGCATATTGACCCATAAATTTATTTATAAAATAATAGTGGGTAACTTACGAATTCATCACTAATTTAGTTTGTAAATAAGTTCATGGGTTGACCTATTTACATCTTAGATACAATAAAATAAGTTAGATCATAACACAAATTTATGTGTCAGTTCAATTATATCCCGATTGACATGAGACAGTCATTTCTTCTGCCGTTCTGCATCTCGTCTAGCGATACACACACAGTACGTGTTTTAACTGCCTGTCCGTATTCTCAGAAATGAGCAAAGAGCCAAGGCAACGTTCAGAGCAAGAATGCAGGATATACACGAATTTTTTTAAAAATATTATTATTTTAATGAAAAATCATAAAAATAGTTGGCATCCGAATAAAATCACAAAAATAAGGACCTATCAAACTACCTTAGTTCGACAGGGGTCTATCGAACGGCCATGGAGCAAGTGGACGGGCCGATTGAATGACCGGTGTTCGTATGGGGCTTCTCAAACAGCAGCAGTTCGACAGGACCCAATTGAACAACGGCAGTTTGGCAGACCAGGCATGTCGAAAGCCAGCTGTTCGACAGGCCGGCCACACGCCGAAATAAATTTTTTGATTTATTCTATTTTTTGTTGGTTAATTTGTTTAGCAATTTTTTTAACTTGTTAATTTTGTTCGATAAAAATACATTACATTTGTAATTGATTAATTAGAGAAATATTTCTAATTGATTAATTTGAGAAATACATTGCATTTTTAATTGATTGATTCAGAAATACATCACATTTCTAATTGATTATTTTGAGATATACATTACATTTCTAATAGAATAATTTGATATATACATTGCATTTCTACACGATTAATTTATTTCTTCATAGATTCTTTATTATTTTTATTGACATTGTTGGTTTCATGTCTTTGCTGTAATTTTTTTGCCCTTGTAAGACAACACCGAATAGTTGACGTTGCCCTAGAGGATGGTTGAGAAAGAATGCAAGGAGAAAGATGACATTGCAGCGGTAGCAGAAACCAACTATATCAATGGAAAAGCAAATTAACCATTAGTTTTCGATTCGTGAAGCACAGACCAACAGAACCCAATCGTGATGCATACACCAACATAAGAGAGTTAAGAAGTTGCATATATGAGCTATAAGAAATTGGCGGTCGCGACGAATCGAGGTTGAGCTTGTCTACGGACCCCTTCTATGTCGTTTAGTGCATACTGCAACTTCGTGCTCCTTCATTCGCATATATTCTGTTTACGTTTCAGCTTCAGTTACTTTTCCGTCATCATACGTCGGGTTGACCATGTCGATCCACAAAGTGAATCCGCACATCCTTGGATTGTCCAGAGGAATAAATCTAATTAGTGAATGGGATAGGTATATTATGAAAACGCGAGTGTCGGTGACATGGGACCGGGGTATCAAGACCAAAGAGAAGGGCGGCCACAGGGATCCACGTGGCCCGTTCCCCCGGAGGGGTCGGGCCCGAGGGTGACGTGGCGGCTGCCCTCCCGGTTTCCCCCCGGGGTCGGGCCGCTCCCGTTTCTGCCCTGAGGTCTGGGGCGCCCCGACCCCCTTGGTTTTGGTGCCACGATCGCAGGTTAGGTGAGCGTGACAAGGCTCACCTGACCGCATTTATGGCGGTTCAGACGAGCGCACTACGCCGCATTTAATGTGGCGTGGCGCGTGCATATTCGGTCCGTGACCGGTCACGATGAGTGACCGGTTGCAGACCGGTCAGATCGCGGGTTAGGTGGCGCCAGGCGGCCTGCTGCACGCCTCGCCCCGTCCCGTCGGAATGATGAGAGCCCTCTGTCCCTCATCTCTCAGCCGGAGTTGGCATGCCAACTCCCGGAGTTGGTATGTCAGCCCCGGTCAGATGCTTTCCTGATTCTGGCGTAGGCGAGACGAGAAAGTCGCCCGCCATTTAATGAAAGTGGAAACGGGTGTCCCCCGGATAGGTCAACTGGCTGAGTAGGGGCGTGCTACGGCGTCTGTCAGAGACTGCTTCCGGCGATAGGATAGCTCTAAATGTAAAAGAATGTTTTCTTTCTTAGGCAGCTTGTGGCCCATGTGGTAGCCCTTTGCCATATAAAAGGAGGCCCAGGCCTAGGGAAGAGGGCATCGGACAAGAGATTGGCTGGCTAGAGGCTGGATGGTCTCTGGATCCCATCATATTCTCAGATCTACTAGAACACAGGAGTAGGGTATTACGCTTTCCAGCGACCCGAACCTGTCTAAATCGCCCGCGTTCTCGCATCTTTTCTCGCTAAAAATTCCACAGATCCGGGGCAAGGGATTGCACCTCGCGTCCCCGGCCGAACCGGCAAAGGGGGGCCTGCACGGTTGTCACGTCCTGATAAATTCATCCCAAGTTAAAAATCATTCGTTAAAAGGAATAATAGAATTAATTAAAATTTGAAAGAAATCGCAAACACTAAAATAAGAGCAAGAAAAATTCGAAAGTGGCTTGGAGTATTTTTCCTAAATTCTCCATGCCCTAAATTGGTCCCTCAATTTTTACGTGAATTTTCAGAGCACAAGAAATAATTTTAATGCAACAATAACCAATTTCTGACTTAATTAAATGGAAAACCTAAAAATAATTATTTCCCTCTCTTTGGGCCACTTTCGGCCCAAAGTCCTCCTCTCCCTCGGCCTGCCGCCAAAGTCACCTTTTCGTCCTCCCTCTCTCCCTCCCTCTTGGGCCATTTTTTCCCCCTAGGCCCAAAGTCCTCCTCCCCTCCCCTTGGCCCAACCGCACCCCCCCTGTCGGCCTGCCTTCCTCCCCACCGCAGCCCAGCCAGCCTAGGGAGGGAAGACATCGTTGTCTTCCTCCTCCAGCCGAGCTGCCGCCTTCTCCTCTCCCTCCCGTGAACAGAAGCAGCGCCGCCTCCCTTGATCTCCCTTTCCGGTTGATTCCTCCCCAATTAAAGTGCAAAAATGGGTTCCTCTCCTCTCCCTCATCAATTCCCCCACCTTTTCCCCTTCCAATTCATCCTTAATTCACTGAATTTAATCCTCCTTGCATGGCTGCCATGGATGGCCGGCCAGTGACCTCCCCGGCTGTCCCCTCCTCTCCTCGGCCATCCCCTTATCTTCCTGACCATCCCCTCCTCTCCTCCAACCTATAAATGGCACGGCAACCTCCTCCCCTCCCTCTCCTTTGCATTTCCCGAGCCCTTTTTGCTCTCTCTTCGTCTCCCCGTGCGGCTTCCTCTCTCCACCGCGCCGGCCAACTCCGGCTGCCCTCCCCATTGGCCGGAGCAGCATCGACCGTGCCGTCGCCTCCCCCGACATTGCCGCTGCTCCCATCTCTCCCGGCCTCGCCTTCGTCTTGTCCGAGGTCAGCCGGAGCACCGTGGACACCGGCAACACATGGTAGCGCAGCCGCTGCGCCGTTTCCAATTGTCGTCGTCGTCCTTGTCCTTCGGCAGCCCCTCCCTCCTTGCCGGAGTGTCGTCCCGCTGCGCCATCGCTGCCACTGGCTCCCGGTCGTCGTCCTAGTCGTCGGCCCTCCCTTCGTCAAGCGAGGTCGTTCGTGTCGTCGTCGTCTTCGCCGGCCATCGTTCCCATCAAGTTGAGTGCAGCTCGTCGTCATCCGCCTCGTCGTCAAGCCTAAAGGTCACCGAAGTGCCGCCCGTCAGTCCGTCAAGTCGTCGCTACTTCCCTTGCCGTCGTCTTCGTCCTTGGCTAAGCGTCGTCAAGGTCGTCCTCGCCTTCGTTCAAGGGTCACCGCCGAAGCCGTCCTCCTCGTCGTCGCTCCGTTCGTCGTCGGCCGTCTCCTCCGTTCGTCGTCGGTAGTCACCATCATCGCGTTGTGGTAAGGACCCCTCTCCTCGCTGCCCCGTCCTCGTCCTTCCCGTGCAGCCCTCGTGTTGTGGCCCTCGTGCCCGTCGTGCTGTTGTCGGCCCCGGTCTCGTTCACCGGTGTCGACGGTTGTTCGTGCGGTCTTCGCGTGCACGTGTGGTGGTTGTGTTCGTGTGCCCGTTTGGCCGCCTCGTGCTTGCCCACGTGTGCAGCCCGCGTGACATTCGTGTGAATCCCCGCTTGTCGGCCACTTGTTTCGGTTGACACGCATAGTCTCACTCCATCCTTCCTGTGGATCGTCTCTGTGAACCTGATCCACGGTGAACTAGTCGTCTGACCTGTGGGTCCCGGCTACCGGTCGTTCGATCCTTTCTTTCCGCGAGCGATGTTACATTAAACATAATTTAATGGTACAATAATAACTAAACAACTCGGAAATCTCCACTTTAATTACACCTAAACTTCGGATGGTCGTTTCTCGGCCATACGAGCTCCAAATTGACCCGTTCCAAACTGTTTAGTTTTTGTTATAACTTAAAGAACCCGTGTCTGTTGTTTTTATGTACTGTTGTCGTTTCTTTCTTAGCGTTGTAGCTTTGTTTTGTTTGCTCGTGTAGTTGCTGTCGTTCCGGAGTTCCCGTGGTGCAGTTCGAGTTCGTCGCGGAAGCTTCAGAAGCCCCCCTTTTTCTCTGAGCAAGGCAAGTCACGCTCTCCTTGAGCATATTGAATCCCAGTTTGTGAAAAGTATTTTAATTTAAATTATTGCATTCGCTTTATTAAATTACCGCGTTATAACTGTTTTATTTAGCCTTTCCTACAATCCTTGTTATAGCCTTATTATTGGTTATTGTGTATTTACCTTTGACAACCCTAGGTAACAAAAACCAACTAGTAAGAACTCTATATGTGGTGCTTACTAGATATTTTAGGATTATGCTTAGCCCTACTTCAATAGAAACATTTAGTTGTTTTATAATCTCTAGACTTTGGGAATAACACTATGTTCTTGATTAATTGGATTAAAGGCTTGGTAGCCTGGACATGTTGGACTCCCCTTTCAAAATTCCCAAACTTGTTTTCGGCTGGGCTCGAGGTGTATGGTTTTGCTAGTCGCACCTTGGCCGACATAAGGACCGGTCTTCGGGCCTCTGTTGCAAGGCATATTCCGTACTACCACTTGTCTAATGGGTAAGGCTTAACTTGTCGTCTACGACGGCCATGAGCAAAAAGACACGGATAGGGATGAATAAAGCCCTTGGTGGGGTTGACGTCTCTGGCAGTACGCCCGGGGGCATAGACTGTCTGCTCGACCCAGGGCGCCTGGCGGGGGAAGTCTATGTCGGTCTTTTTCGCTTAGGGCAATACTAGGCGGCAGGTTATGTCATGGCTTTCGTCCGTATGCCGTGGTGGCATGTGGCACGTCGCAACACGTGAGAAAGACATGTCTAGTGGGTAAAGATGTACACCTCTGATCAGAGTTTAATCTATTCGAATAGCCGCGCCCTCGGTTATGGGCAAGCTAAGCAATGTACCCAAGTTAGAATTTGATTATGTTTAAAACTAAAATAACTGGAGTTAGTACTTGTTGGCCTAGGATAAGGCAAGATCGCGTCGGTGCGCGGCTTGATGATAATTTTGACTAGAGATAGGTTCGTGTTGGTTTAAAAATGCCTTTAAATATTTAAATGTTTCGAAATGCTGGTTTTATGCAAAATATCCCTATAAATGAATCCTTGTACTCCCTTGCATTAAGTGCATTTTCCGGTGTGGCTTGCTGAGTACGGTGGTTGTACTCATCCTTGCTCAATCTTCCCCCCTCCAGTCTGAGAAGCTCTCGAAGAAGTCTTAGGTGGAGTCCTGGCTTATACCCCAGTTGAGCGCCTGTGAAGATGGAGTCGTAGGCCCGCTAGTCCGCTGCTGTTTTTCTTTTGTTGTCAGGCCTTATGTGTCTTTGTAATAATGTAAATATTATCGTGATAATTAATAAAGATGTGTCTTTTGTATCAAGTTTGTGTGGTGTACCCCGGCTTTTCCTGGGACAGGGATTAATACACTAGCGTTCGGGAAAGGTATTTTCCGGGCGTGACAACGGTCTCCCGGTGAGGAGTTTCACGCTTCGTCAGCGAGCGAAAATGAAATTAAGTAATTAAGCATGTGTCATACAATGAAGTCGTTGTCTATGTTGGGACAAACGAAATATTGCATTCCAAATGTCTGTTGTGAAAAGGATGTAGCTACTTGGCAATGATCTCTAGAACCGCATTTTGGACACTCAGACCATACAAGTAGATCTAATGGATTGTTTCTTCAGTTTAAGCTAGCAAATTGTGCCCCACGCTCGTACTCCATCCACGCTTGAATGAATTGTGTGGTCGTCTCAGGTTGTGTTATCCTTGCACCGATGGAAGTTACTCTCGCCGTATCGATCCACTTTACGAAGTCACATTTCCTTACGTCTTCCTGTTTGCACACATTCATTACGACGGATGACATATGTAAGAATATGAAAGTAGTGATCGGTGAGAGTGAGAACTTAACGGTACTTACGACGAAATCGCCATCGACAATGTTAGGACACACAAAACATCTTTGTCTTATAGTTTGTTGTCTTATGGACCTTACCACCTGGCAACGGCGCGACGGCGACAACAACGACGAAGTGGTCCTCGACCTCTTCCCAAATATTTTGAATCGGCCAGGTAGGGAAGGATATATAGGGGACAATCGAACTTTCATTGTTCAATAGGGGCGGTGCGGGGGGCCTGTCGAATAGCCGCGATTCGACAAGCCATGCGGCTGCTAGGCGGTGGGCCCTGTTGAACTCCCGCGGTTCGACAGGTGCTGCTCTAAGATCGATAGGTCCCAGTCGAACGCTTGCCATTCGATTGCATGGCCTGTCGATCCTCCGCCGTTCGATGGGCCCCTTATTTTTGCGATTTTATTCGGATGCCAACTATTTTTGTGATTTTTCATTAAAATAATAATATTTCTAAAAAAAATTTGATATACACTATTCCAAGCGTTTTATATACGTCAATGGTTTTCAATTTTTATTAAACTACAGAGTTTTTTTCAGTTTTTTTATTAAACTACAGAGTTTTCCTTCTTGAAAAGGGGAAAAAAGGCCTACATGTCAATGGTTTTCAGTTTTATTGACACCTCCATAAATCAATTCCTTTGCAATTTGTTTAGAATTTCCTAGGAAATCACAATATCAACAAAAAGGAAGAAAGTCTAAAAAGGTTGATAAAAGCAGAGTATTTCATCCTTTTGTCGAAGTTTGGGGGCAATGCGCCAAGCCGCCAATACCATGCTGCCCTCCCACTCTCCAGCTGTTACCCATCAGCTACTCACCTCCCCTCGCCGCAGCACGCGCCCCGCGGCGCCACCACCATGCCCGCGCGCCGGCGCAGCCCCGGCGGCCGAGTCTATCCTCCCTCGAGGGCTGCGGGCGGAGTCTCTGCCCCGGCACGTGGCGGTGGTGATGGACGGGAACGCGCGGTGGGCGCGCGCCCGGGGCCTCCCGTCGGCGGCCGGGCACGAGGCCGGGCGGCGCGCGCTGGAGGAGACGGTGCGGCTCTCCCGCGCCTGGGGCATCCGCGCGCTCACCTCCTTCGCCTTCTCCAACGAGAACTGGAGCCGCCCCAAGGTACACGCTTCTCATCCCCGCCGCGCGCGGCGGCGCGTGGACGGCGCACCGCCGCTTCCTTCAAAATCTTGCCTTCGCCGTGCTTGATGCGTTCTCGCCTTCTTGGAATTCGCAGGTGGAGGTGGACTTCTTGATGAGGCTGTTCGAGCGGGTGATCCACGATAACGTCGCCGAGTTTCTGAGGTACGCATCCGTACTTGCAAATTAAATAATTAATTAATGCCTCACGCATTCACAACACTTGGCTTCATGGAACTGACAGTTCGCCAATAGATGCTCAGAGCGTACCAATAACTCAATTCCCAGCTTGTAATAGGAACTTCTTGCAAGATTCATAGGGAAAAAAAAATTCAATTTTCACAGGAGCCAGTATAATTTCAGGCTCGTTCGGTTTGGTGCTAAATTTTGCCCTACCAAAACTTGTCAAGGTTTTGGCACTAGCAAATTTGATAGTATAGAATTTAAACTAGTGTGGGTAAAAATTGGTACCAAACCAAACATTCACTTTATACTATTACAGTTGTCAATATTTTGGTATGATAAAAATTGGCTTCAATTCAAACAAGCTCTTCAACTCTGTAAGCAGTATGAGGAAGACTCTGAAATGTGTACACATGGATAACAAAATGAGGATTTTTTTTTCACAGGGAAGGAATTCGGCTACGTGTAATCGGTGACAGCTCAAGGCTGCCGGTTTCTCTACAGAAGATTGCAAGAGAGGTCGAGGAGGCCACAAGGAACAATTCACAGCTTGATCTGACACTGGCAATCAGCTACAGCGGGAGGAGGGACATCGTGCAGGCGTGCCGGAAGCTTGCCCAGAAGGTGCAGAGCAAGGTGCTCGCGGCGGAGGACATCGACGAGGCGCTGTTCGCCGACGAGCTCGAGACGAGCTGCGCCGCCGACGAGTTCCCGTACCCTGACCTTCTCATCAGGACCAGCGGCGAGCTGAGGCTGAGCAACTTCTTGCTGTGGCAGTCAGCCTACTCGGAGCTCTTCTTCACCAACACGCTGTGGCCTGATTTCGGGGAGGCTGATTACCTCGAAGCACTTTGCTCCTTCCAGAGCAGAGAAAGGCGGTTTGGTGTAAGAAAATTGTAGCACAAACATACAAAAGTTGAAACTTGAAAGGTACGTGTCTGAAAATGCTCAGTGATAGTTGGCAGATAAATATCAGTCAATGCTCATGACTTGGTTCTCTGCAGGAATGTTGATAAAGAAGCATAGGGCATCACGTTTTTCATGTTAGTATAATGTACTACCTTCGTTTCAGATTATAAATTATTTTGACTTTTTGGTCAAAGTCAAAATACTATAGGTTTGACCAAATTTATAGACAAATATATTAATAATATCTACAACACTAAATTAGTTTTATTAAATTTATAATTGAATATATTTTTATAGTATATTTTTTTTGTGATGAATATGTTACTACTTTTTTCTACAAACTTGATCAAAGTTGAAGCAGTTTGACTTTGATGAAAACAATTTATAATCTGAAACGGAATTAGTATTTGATTTATTAGAACCACAAACTAGATAGCAGTGAATCATTCATTGTGTACTCGACGGAGTAGTACTAGTATTAACGGCTAAGTAACATGAGATTGGCCTGTATTGTATGGAAGTACGAAGGAACTTATTCGGTTTCAGTTCCTTTTTTCCCACATATTCCTGCATCTTCTTTTTTCACTACACTTTCTGATCATAATATTGATTAGTACTGGAGACCATTTATTCACCGGTTATACAAACTACAAAAATAAAAATAATCTAACGCCAACTAAAAGTGATTTTTCGTTAATTTTGAACGAATTTTAACAAAATTTCTATGAACTCCAATAAACTTCGAACAAAACCATTCGAGATGCGCATTTTGAGCCGGCTCTAGATGCTCAAATTTCGCCTAGATTTTGAACCCTGGGGTAGACACAACTCTGTAATTCTTGTTTATTCATTGTCCTTTGCATCTTCTTCACACTTTAAGCATATCAGGTCCTTATATTGCTCCATGATGATCTATGGCGGGATCGATGGCATGATAAATGCTGGTACCATTGTTGCGGTCTCTGTAGCACATAAATCATGTAAAAGAGGTAGAGGGTGTCCAGTTCAGTGGTGAGTTAATAAGTACTCATGTGTTCACTGCTTGTGCTTGTCTATATAACCGTAAAAGAAAATATATAGAAGTTGGGGTACGAAGATGATCATCAGTACCCATGCGCCATGCCTGATTACAGCTCATGAGAGATCTTGTGAAATATGATAAGAGTGAACTATATATATTCGTACATACCTACTCCCACTGAATGCTACTGGTAGTTTGTACCTATCAGTTGAAACAGCCAACGGAAAGTTGTTTAACATACATGCTTGGTTGATTATTAATAATGCTGATACCAATTTTTTGTCCAAAAGCTATTCACATAGTATTTATCCTTTGATCCCAATCCAACCTGACTGTTCCACAAGCATTTCCTATTTCCCCACACGGTTCTTCAGGTAGTCCGTGGTAGTGATTCTCAATATGCAGAAAACAAAAACGAGTCTCCCGGTGCAAACCACGCCGGATGCAACTCCTAAGCAGGAGTCACCCATGGACTCTAAAACAAGTGTGACCCGTATGTCAGTTTTACAATTACCAAATTTTTCTTTTCCCGTTTGTCTTAAAATAAATTCATTTTTAAGTAATTATTGTATCTGAATTTGTGAAAGTATGAGATAAATTCATTGAGAGTGGATAAAGAGAACAATAATTAAATTGAGATTTGATAAGATAGAGATATTTTAGTTTTTATTTTTTGAATTTGTATTAGTACTTTTTTTTATTTTTTTGTTTGACGTTGATTAGCTCAAAATTCAACTAACCAATATCAAATATTTGGGGAAGAAGGTAGTATGTACATGTATATATGGCCCTACATATCGGTCCGCAGTGATCTCGTTCTTACCACGCCGACCGTACATGCCGTGCCGGGGTGCCTAACCCAGTGACGCACTGAGCCGGGTTCGGCACGCGACGTGGTCCGACTCCGACCGACCGCAGCCAGACCGGAGACCGGACCGGACAAACGGAACCCTCCACCCTCACGCCTCGGCCCCCAGGTTCCCTATATAAGCGCACCAGCCCCCTCTTTCTGACTCTCGACTCCCCCTCTCCTCTCCTCTCCTCTCCCCTCTTCCCCCCCAAATTGCCAAAACCCGCGACTCCGTGTCCGTCGAAGCGGGAGGCGGAGGCCGCAGGCCGCAGCCAGGGGGAGGCAAAAGGCGCCTCTCTCCCTCACGCACGCCACGGCGCTCTCTCTCTCTCTCTCTCTCCAATTCCTCCCTCTCGCCCGCGATGTCGACGCCCCGCGCCCCGCCCCAGGCGACCGTCCCCGGAGGAGGGGCCGGTGCCGCCGCCGGAGGCCCGCCCGGTGGGGTCAACATGCGGATGTTCCACGGCGACGTGTTCCTCGGCGAGGCGGAGGTGTTTCCGATGAAGCAGGGGGGCGAGGGGAGCCTCCCGTTCCCGAGCAACGAGATCCGCATCAGCCACCTCTCGCCGACGAGCGAGCGGTGCCCGCCGCTCGCCATCCTGCAGACCATCGCGCCCTTCTCCGTTCGATGCAAGCTCCAGGCCAAGCTGATGCCTCCCCACCCGAGCCTACACCGCCTCTACCTCACTTGCTTCAACGAGTACAAGGTTCCCCCCCCCCCCCCCCCCCCCCCCGCAATTTTCTCAACAATCGCTCATGTCCATCGCTTTGTATTAGTATAGCTGGTACTCCCATTCGAAATCGAAGAGAAATAAGTTGTTTACAGCGACTACTTGGGAAATGGTATTAGCGCCACTTCTAAATTTTGGGGCAATCACCAGTAATTAAAGCGTTTTACACATTCTATTGTGGATCTTTGATGGGTTGTGTGTTTGATATGGTTTGATTCGTTCAGATGATGTTTCCCATTGATGAAACTTGCATCAGGGGCACGAAATAATAGGATTTGTAATTTTTTTTGTCTCCTTGGGCTTGTGTAGAGCGCAGTGGTAGTAGTTGGAGATGAGGAGCTACACCTAGTGGCAATGCCGAGTAAGGTGGAGAAGGTGCCATGCTTCTGGTGCTGTTCAGTACGCTCTGGGATCTATGCAGCATCTGTTGGGATGCTGAACTTGCGGTGCCTTGCTATCGTGTTTGATCTTGATGAGACCCTTATTGTTGCTAACACAATGAAGTCCTTTGAGGACCGCATCGAGATGCTTTCCCGTAGGATGGATATTGAAGACGACCCCATCAGGATAGCTGGGATGTCTGCAGAAATCAAGCGATATATTGAGGACAGGGAGCTGCTCAAGGAGTTCATTGACACAGATACAGTTACAGATAATGGCAGAATCGTTGGGACACAGAAGGAGGAAGTTCTGCCTATCTCTGGTGGGCAGGAGCGTGTTCTCCGGCCTGTTATCAGGCTGCCAGATAGGAATGCAATTCTAACTCGCATAAATCCAGAGGTATGATTCAGATAGATCCTGTTTAAATATATTTTATTTAAATGAATGTTGTTATCGTTTACCTGTGTGCATGTTTTTGGCCTGGGGTTATCTAGAATTACATATTGAAATCAGTTAGACCTATCCCTGGGTTGGGAAATTATAACTGGGCTGCAATTTGCTGCCCCCCAAAGGCATGCTGTATGGCTATTTGGCTATTAGCGATGGTACAAAAGTAAGTTCTATAATTGACTGCAGTCTTTGATCCCCAAGATAAGACATATTTGTTCAGGTTCATTGTATCTACCTTTAGGTCTATATGATCTGCATAGTTACATAATTTGCCTTGCACATTGGATGTTTACGTATAAAACAGATGCAGAAATGAACTTGTAGCCTGATGGTTTAGGAAATGGTAAATATCAATCAACATGAAGTTTGACAACTACAACAATTTGTGTTTTTATCAGGCATATGTTTGCAGCCAATTAGAAAAAAAGAGATTTTATTTTAGTAATTATTTTTTAATGCTTATCTGAGACGATTAATCAAGCCAATCAAGTCATTCTGGACCGAAAATGGGCTTAGCAGAATTCTCATCTATCTAGCTATTCAAAATTTTGAGATACCTAGAGTTTTTAGTTATTGTAGTTTTTAGGCGATTACCTTATCCCCTGTCTGATTTTAATACTATATACTGCTCAGGTTCGCGATACTAGTGTTTTTGTAAAGCTAAGACCTGCTTGGGAGGATTTGAGAAGTTACCTGACTGCCAAGGGACGCAAACGATTTGAGGTCTATGTATGTACAATGGCTGAAAGAGATTACGCTCTTGAGATGTGGAGGCTTCTTGATCCAGAAGCCAACTTGATCAGCTCGCATAACCTTGCAGAGCGTGTAGTATGCGTAAAGTCAGGTAACTTTTCAAGAAATTGGATGTTCATTTTTTCTGCTATCTTTCGTTGCTTTCCTGTCTCAACATGTTTTGTTATATTGACATTGTTACTAAACACAGAATAGCTACTTTAAAACGCTGAAATACGAATATTCTGTTTTATCTATCTTTTTCATGTACAATGAAATTTTGTTTTGTGTTACCAAATTATTGAAAAGGAATGGGATCAGTATTGCAGATTAGTGTTCCAGAGAGAAAACCCATAGTTTTTCTATCATGTTACACAACATAGATTTTCACCTTACTATCACTATTGGCTCAGTTCTGGACTATGTTCCTGCCATAATTTCATGGGCATAATCACCAATATTAATTCATTATTCTATTTCATGGCAGGTTCCAAAAAGTGTCTGCAGAATGTTTTTAAAGACAAAGGATGCCATCCGAAGATGGCCATGGTAATTGATGACCGGTTGCAGGTTTGGGATGAGAAGGATCAGCCTCGAGTTCATGTTGTCCCAGCATATACTCCATACTATGCCCCACAAGCCGAGGTATTTATTTGTATTTTATTGCTTACACATTTTGGTCAACAATATCTCATTCTGGACTCTTGTTTGCACATTTTAGATGGCAAATGCTGTTCCTGTGCTTTGTGTTGCAAGAAATGTTGCTTGCAATGTTCGTGGTGGTTTCTTCAGGTTGGTAAAAAAAAAAAAGATACAGCATGTGCATTGTTATGATATCATGCTTACTGTTGTAATATGAATTTTTGTGTTCATCGATGCATTGCAGAGAGTTCGATGAAAATCTATTGAGGAAAGTGTTTGAACTAATGTATGAAAATGAGTTGCTAGATCTTCCATATGCTCCTGATGTTGGTGACTACTTAGTCTGCGAGGTAACATTATTGTATCTTTGTTATTTTTATGTGTTTATTTTCTGAATGGTTATGCCAACTGCTAATTTTGTTCCAGGACACTAATTTTGCACCAAACAATAAAGATGTTGCCCCTATACCTGAGGGTATGAGCGGAGCTGAAGTAGGGAAGAGGTTGAATGGGCTGGTGAGTTCTGATCTTTGTTTCTGCTTTGCTTTCATTTTTAGGGACTTGTTTCCTTTTTCACCTAGAGCAAATCAGCTAATGATGCCTATTTGCTATGGTAAGCGCGGTTATATGGCATAATAAAAATGCCATCATGTAGCTTTCTTTCAATTACTTATGGCCATCTACTTTGTGTTATTTCATTTTAGAAGAAAAGTAGGTGTATCAAATTGATCCTTCTTTGGCTTACATTGGATTTGTCCTTATGTCAAAATTAAGTCCAACAGTTCACTTAGCTAGCAAAATCATCACTAGTCTCTTTATCAATTTGTAATGAACTAAATGATGATCATGCTAGTGTGTTACTTATTTCAGGCATATCCCAGAGACCAGAAACAAATACCATCATCAACCCGTTTGTCAGGTACTTCCTCATGTCCATTATTGGCTTTCTTTTGGTTCTTTCTTCTGAGCTTTCTTGAACCCTTCTATTTATAAATCAATTTGGTCATTTTTTATATTACCTTGCAAACCTTAAAAGAGGGAATAGTTTTCTGTACCACCTTTCCCTGTCAAGGAAAGAGTACTCTACTATGAAATGCAGCAGCATCAACATTATGCTTCAAAATCCTAATTTGTACCTCACTATTATTAGAGAAGTTTAATTCATATGTTGTTTTGGATATGTCATTTGATGCTTTGAGTAACATAAACCAATCTTTATAGATGACGAGGGAGTGGCAATCCGTGGCATTCCAGGTGGTACAAATATCCAATCTAATGGGGGATCATTGGCAACAACCCCCTCATTATTTGTCACGGTGTTGCAAGAAATTGGGCGACTGTGCGAATCCAGGGTATTTGGATCTGTTAGTTTTAGATTATATTTATTTTCTGCTACTGCCCTTAAGAGTTGAGAGTAATCTCTTGTTCTTTCTTCATTTAGGTGGAGTTCAGGTCTACTGTAAGCAGTGGAAAAAACATGCAATTTTCTGTTGAGGTTGGCATTTTGAATTTTTGCATATAATATTTTGTTTCCATGTGGTCTTGGTAACAGCCTGGGCTGAAATTCTAATTGAGAAAAATATCTATTTAGAATCTTAAGGAGACACATTTCCTTTAGCGTCTCAACTCTCAACCTCAGCATCACTCCAGTGCTTTTGCTCTGAATTATCTTTCTGTTTGCTTGTGTATGCATTTCCAGATTTGTATTGCGATGCTGTGACTCATCTTAGTTATACATATGATGTTCCAGGTTCTATTTAGTAATGAAAAAATTGGAATTGGCATTGGAAAAACAAGAGATGAAGCCCAAGTACAAGCTGCTGAAAAAGCTCTCCAGAATTTGGAAAGTAAGTATAATCCTATACATCTTGATTATTGCAAGCTTGAAAAGATACATTTTTTATACATTTTTTAAATTCTTTGTTTACAGGAGTCATTCTTTTTCTAAAGCATTCACTGATGAGAAATTCACGCGACTTAAATCCTCTTATCTGGCTGACTTGTAGGCAATTACTTGTCATTCATGGCTCCTATTGCTGGAGTTCTTAATAAAGATGTGAACAAACCTCCTGGGAGTGGAAATGGCTTTCTCGAAGAGATTACTCTCTCAGATGATATTTCTATGGAAGAACCATCTGGAAGTACATTAAAAGAACAGGATCAGTCAAATGCTTTGGATAGGTTGTCCTCTGTTATAAGTCTTATTAGAGAACTTGTAAGAGATGCTGCTGCACTTATATTCCATTTTAGTGTGCTTCTTTATGTGTTATTTCTTTTCTTAACTTTACTTCATTGAATTGTAATTTGCAATTGCTATTTCTAGTGCTTGGAGGACCAACATGTAGTATTTCGTGATCAAGTACGGGATTCTGGCTCAGCGTTAAATGGAGAATACCATTTCCAGGTTAATTAACTTATATAGTCACATCGTTCTAGAATTCTCCTAGCATAGTTGTGGGCCTTCTGGCTTATACCACAGTGTACCCGGGTGTTGCAGTTCTGGAGCAGACCAGTTCTCACCTGTCTGGTAATGTTTTTTGTTTGAAGAAGGGAACTAGCTGGTTACTACTTGCCAGAGGGAGCCGGCTGGTTGCTACCTAGTAATTTTTTTTGTTAGCTTTTGACATATATTCCTTGTATTCATACCGGCAAGTTTTTAGAAACTAAACTAAATTGGATATTTACAAATTGTCAATTCAACATTACCTTATATGATCTTGTTAATGCAATTAATGTTGCAACTGTTGTTATCCTTTGTAGGCTGAATTAGGAGGACAAATTCTTGGGAGTGGCATTGGTTTGAACAGAGATTTTGCGAAGCTTCAGGTACTATATTTTCTATTGCTCTGGCCTTTTTGTTTGTAGCTTTTATGTCTTGATGCATTACCACTTTAAATCCTTTTTTTGAGTTCTGTCATTCTAAATTATATTTGCATCAGGCATTGCACTGACTTGCATGCAGATGGGATGATGAGGCACCAGGCTTGCAAAGATTGTAACGTTGTACATTTTACATGTACTGTGGATCTACATGATACTGTACTTTGTTGCAGAAAATTGTCTATTAGGAATTTGTGTATACCACTATCTAACTAGGATCTGACTTTTGACATTTGTACAATTATTGGGAATACTAAAGATTCCTCGTGTTTCGAGGTTGCTGCCTCAAGCCTGCAGCAAGCCTGAATTACATTCTCTTAGCATGCTCCACTAGCATGACTTTCCCCAAAATTAATTTCCCAACATTAATTTCACTAGCAGACTTGGACCAAGAAGCTGCTTTATAAAATTCTACCCATTTCAGCCGGCCTCATAATATTGTGCCACCTTGGATCTCTTTGGGAAGTTGTTCCTGAAGTGGCCAAAACACTCCCTTAAACTGGGCTTGACATTTAATGGCAGGTGAGCTTCAAGTAGGCTGACATGAAGATGAGATGTAAACCTAACATTGGTTACATGTACAGTTGATTTTAGAATGTTTTGTGTCATTTGTCAGTTGGTGTGCACGGTGAGTGCACCAGAGCTTGTGTCTATAGGATATGTTCTGGCCAAAAGAGTTTGCGGGATTTGGAAATGCCATCTTTACCATTACCAATTTGGCCGAAATGGTTTGCGGGATTTTTAACAAATTATCCTTCTCAGGATTCGAACCCATGAATGATGTCCACTTAGTCCATGCTTTACCATTAGGTTGGTCATTGTTTCGTAACAAAAGTAGGTCTTCTAGTGACTTCAATACATTTGAAGATCAAACCTGATCGAAAATATTTTGGCCAGTAAAAACTTTCAGTACTTGCCTTACTATCCAGTTACTTGCATTTACCACTGATAACTGTCTGGTACAAAGTTTGTTGATTCCATCTCGAGGGGGCAATAGCACTGTTATGTAGCCTTTTTATTGCTGTGTTGTCCTGATACTCACTACTAAACTTTTTGTTTCAGGCTGCAGAAGAGGCGCTGAAAACCTTGAAAACAACTACGGACCCACAGATCAAGAAGCATTTGAGACCAGTAAGGTAACTATTTGATGCTTGCCAATTTTGCACATCAACATATGCTTAATTGCAGATGAATGATATTTTATTTACGAGTAATGTTTTGTTCTTGACTTCATTGAGTATTTTCACCCGTATCTCTTCCTAAAAATGTCTTGAGTTCTGGATAGTAAGGGGTAAAATAATCATTATTCAGTCCTTACGTCACTCTTACAGTTTTCCATCTCTTCTTAATTTTTTATTCCAGATGCACCAGCTGAATTTCCCTTTCTGTCTCACACACAGGTGAGTTTGATAATGTTGATAACATGCCATTTTCAAAATTGTGGCATTCTGGCAATGCATTGGTTTACTGGGAGCGCTTCTCCAATTATGGTTGGCTGGCCCTGTGAACCATGATTTTCATGCAAAGGGTTAGCCTCTCTGAGTTTAGAAGGTGATAATGATAGAGAATTGGGCATGGCGCATCGTGGATTCTGTTGACTTCTCTCTGACCGTTTGCTCCATACAACCAAAGCTGCAATCTTCACAGGATACTGGCGTAGTTTGATAGGTGTAAACAGGTAGGGGTAGGGTATATCATGAATATTGACTGTTTCCTTGACTGATACAGTTATTTGTAAACAGGTTAGTTTAATTAAAGTGGAATGTCCACGCAGATATTTCACGTTTATATATTTTAAATGCTGCCAGCCTTTTTATATAAATTAAAGGAAGCATTGCAAATCATGGACATCATTTTTACTAGATTACCAGAACTCGAGCATATTAGCCTAACAGCTGAAATGATTGAGAAATGGACGTAAATCTGGTGGGTTAAAAAGTGTATGTGGTTGAGCTTATCCGTTGTGGTTATGGAGTACATGTTATGCCAAATCTCCAGCATTTCAGCTTTTCCTGGCTCTAATTCTTGATGTATTCTACAGATTTTATCCAACAGATAAATTTAACCACAATATGCATTTCACTAATTGAGTCTGATGGTAGCTCAGTCATTACTGGTTCTAAACATACTTGCACTGCTAACAGCTTTCCTGCTCTTTTTGCACTTCTAACAACTACTGCTGTTGTTGCAGACCTCTGCAACGGAAAGGGTTTTTTGTTGAATACACTTGTTCCTTGTAGGTTTGCAGCATGTAGAAGCTTTCGAGTTTTGAATGAAGGCACCGCGACACCGTGTGATCAGCCAAAACAGCAGGTCAGTGTCTGATGCTTATTTCATGTTTTTGTCGTGCCGATTTGGAAACCAAGGCTTCGGAGCAACTGATGCAGGGCTTTCCTGGTCCAGGCCATGTCATTTACGAAAATACTGGCCAGCCCCAGCCTATTATTATTCTCTACTGGCTCGCCTTCCTTGTGCAAGATGGCATCCTCGCCGTTGCTTCCAGCATAATCAGCAGCTGCGGCAGCAGTAGCAGTGTGATTGTCATTTTGTGCTGCCATGTTTGCCTCCCCACTAAGCTCATCTGGAATCTTCTGGTGTTTGTCTAATGCTAACTGATTTAGAAAAGAAAAAGGGACGATTAAATTAACAAGAAGCTGATCTTAAATAGTAGTATATTGTTGCACATAAATGTTTGCGGCCCTTACGCAGAACAATACTGTCACCAGGCAATTTACCTGTGGCTGGATCGCGTCGTTTGCTCCCATCATTTCCCTGTAATTATCTCTGATTAAAGCCGATTTTGCACCATCCACACCTACAGTCACACCCTTGTTGGTCTCTTCTTCTTCACCCAATTGGAGCTCATCTTCCTGGAAGACGCCACCGCTTCCTGGAAATATCCCATCTGCGTCACCAATCTCTTCTGATACTTGCTGATTCTTCTCCTCGTCCCAGTCCTCGCAGACAATCAAGGTGTTCGAGGTGTCAGCTACGTGCAGTATTCGGTTACGGCCGTGCTGCCATTCGACATGTCCCGATTGATCTTGCAGCAAGAACTTGAACTCGATCGATCTTTCTGCTGGCAATTCCTGGACAGATCAGAAGTGGGGATGATTCATTACGAGATTATACACGGAGAATGGAAGGATTCGCGTGATGGTATTCACCTTCTTCACTGTCCACACGTGGTCTTCGGACCAATCCAGAGCAGCCGCCTTCGCCGGATTCCAGAGACCGAGCGCCGGGACTTCGCCGACGACGAGGAAGCGCTGCCCGAACGCGCACCGCTTTTGCAGCACGAATTTGACGTGCACTGTCTTCGTCGGAACTGGAGGATAGAATATATATATATCATGAGCTTTTTAAGAGAATCGTATCGTCCTGTGATTCTGTAATTTCGAGTGGAGCTCACCGTCAACAGGAGGTGGAAGTGTCTCGGTGGAGCCGGCCTCCTCGTCGGCGTCAACCTGGACCGAGTGATCACCCGAGTCAGACGGCTTCGGAGACGGGATCACCGAATCGGAGCAAGCCGGTGTCTCGTGTACCAGGGCGCCATCTCCCAGGGGCGACAAGGGTTGCGCCGTGAGGGGCTCCCCGAGCGACGCGACGAGCAGCGGCCTCCGTCGTGCGGCGCCGGGCGCCGGGGAGGCGGCAACGCCGCCCATGCCGTGGCGCCCTGCGCGAATGCTCCTGTCAGTGCCACCGGGACGCGCCGGCGCGCGCAGCCCGCCGCCTCGGCACACCACGGCCGCGGCGGTGTCCATCAAAGGCTCAAAGCCGAACGCCTGCACGGGAGCTGCACCTGCACAGTGGGACGCCCGAGAGTTGCTTGACGCGGCACGGATGCATTCGCGCTCCGGGCCTTTTCAGCAGTGTGGGACGAGGGAATCGCGCGCACAGCTGTGTGTGTGGCCGTGGTGACAAGGCGGTTAGCGCCCGCGGGGCCCTCCTGTCCCCGTCTCCTAGCTGCCCTGGTCTCGCGTCGGATCCGCGCGCGCCGAGTGTTCCGCATCCGTCTGCACCTGCCGTTCGTTGCGTTGCGACTTGCGACGCCCGCTGCCGTGGACTGGATTCGCCACGGCAGCGAAGCCGTGCGGACGACCGGGCCGTCCGGCCGTGCCAACTGAGACTAAGCTCTGCACAGGTGTGGACGTGTGGTGGGTTAATAGATGAAGTGCTATATTGTATGTAGGAAACTGTAACGTGTTGAGACAAAAAGGACAGCAACATCTAGTCGCACGGCTCGTCTAATCAACCGTGTAAGTCACAACAAATGCCCGTGTTTTCTTACAAGCCGTCGAGCACCAGAGCAAATGGTTTCTTGCCTTCTCGCTTCGGCATCAATGCAACAGAAGAAAAATATGCTGGAACGGAATGACAAACAAACCGGAGGGAACGAGGGCATGACCGCGTGAGGCCATTCTTGCCATGTGAGTAATTTGCTCTAGTAAATGAAAAGTGTGCACTGCAGACATTGACAACAATGCACGTACGATGGAAGCAGATAAAACGACAGACACACTACTTAATAACCGATGCTTTCTTTGTGGTACACAAAAACACAAATATCTCGGCTAAATTAAGAACCGATGTTTTAGTACCGGTTCTAAAAGTCCAAGTCTCAAAAACATCTTTAGTCCCGGTTAATGTTACCAACCGGTACTAAAAATACATCTTTAGTATCGGTTGGTAGCACCAATCAAGACTAATGCTAAAGGACTAAAAATACATTTTTTAAGTACCGGCTGATAACACCAATCGAAACTAAAGATATTTTTAGTACCAGTTGATGTTACCAACCGGTACTAAAGATGTTTCTAGGGTTAGTTCAAAAAAAAACATCTTTATCTAAGTCAGATGTGTATAGTAGGTGAGATGATAACACTCGTGAGGACTAAGATGAGAGATCTTAAGTTCGAATCCTACATCCCACATATTTTTTGACTTACTATTAGTATGCATCAAAGAACCGATACTAAAGATCAAGATTTTTAGTCTCGATTTACTAGTCTCGGTTGCTACAACCGGTATTAAAGGGGGTAACCGGTAGTAAAGATCATTTTCCTAGCAGTGACATACAGTTCATCCGAACATTCATTTCATTGACATACAAATGCAGTGATCACTGTGATGTTAGAGAGTATATATATGGATAGGAACAGAAATGATCCGATTGTTATGGTTGGATATGATTGGTTTTTTTCTTCTCTATGATTCTTTGAGATCCAAGCTTTTGTAATCTATATATACCACTCACGAGGCTCAGTAAATTATACATATGTGACATTCGCAGTACATGTTATAAAACCAGTCTCGATAACACATCGAGAACCAAACGCGAAAGAAACATCATAAGAGATCCAAACACGATGACGACACCGAGGCAGGATATTTGTTAACGAGATTCAGCCGAAGCCTACATCCCCGAGGCACTGATTACGGGCGCTCCTCCCCGATCCAGCATATTACAGCATATCAGAGTTACAACGACTCACGACCGGACATCGCCGGCAACCACTCTCTCTCGCTATGCTAAGTCATCATGCCGTCATACGGTTACAACAGGTCCACCTCTCTATTTAAGAGAGATCCTAGGATAGAGTCCGATTCTTACTCTATTCCTATACCTAGTACAACTCCAAGTCCTAAACTGTAACAAACTTTGTACACATATTCAACACAAACTCTAACAAACTCCATCTTGACGAATATGCCATGCCAATCTGAATTTGTCCCATGTGCGAACCTCCGTGTAACATGACTTAAGTTAGTTCCTCCGCCGCTCACGTCGAGCCGCCTCGACAAGCCTACACCAGGCTTACCGTAAACAAGAGACCCCGTTATCCCTGTAACTTCTTTCTGCTGACTTCACCTGCAACAGTGCTTCATCTTCTCACCTATCATCTCAGTCGTCTTGCCAAGCAAAATTGGATTCTTCCTTAACCGGCACATACCAGACTTCCCAAATATCATGTTCACCTTCACTTTTCATCTTAAGTTTGACTTGATCTAATCCATGGCCAGATACCAAATAGACAAATTCAAACTCACCAGACATAAAGAGAACCCTTTCTTCTTTGATGTCTTATGAACCGAGCTAACAAATCTAACATCCACGCTTCTCACATCCATAGACTGAATCCATGATACTTTGAGAAAATTCACTATTGCCTTGAATCACCCAAATAAATTACCACCATAGCGCTTGCTCTTCCTCTTCAGTGACGCAGATTCCATATATCCCATCATGCAATTCTTGTAGATCCTAAATATACCCCTGTACTGCCAAACAGACCTGTTGACACCCTCAACGATTCGACCCGCTGTTGCCCGGGATTTCTTGACACCTCATACGGTGCCTCCGCCGAGTCACACCCTTGATTTAACATGCCACAACTTGCTGCATCTATGGATCATCTTTTCCACATAGCATGGTCACGTTGGACCTGTAGCACGTAGATCATGGACATATGAACCGTCCAACTAGCATTGCTAGAGTATTAGCTTGATCAGGTTCCTATGCATCACAATCGCATGCAGCCTGCTTGGTCTCCATATTAAAGCCACCTTTGACTCGGCCTAATAACCTTCAACAAGGATCGATCAATGGCCTAATGGCTCATGTGAGTAGTGCCTCTGTGAGTCATATAATATAACCGATTTTATACACATATTCGACACAAACTCTAACAGTACATCTCTCTACCCTACATGCTTTCAACTGACATGGAAATAATTTTTTGAGTTGATAATGGCGACATTAAGTTCTAGTGTTCTACAATCTCACGTGCTTAGAGCAAGTACTATAGGCACCTAAACACTTACCTTATATGATGAGGTGAAGGAGAGAGAAGAAGAGAGAGAAGGAGCCACCCCTCATGCAAGGGGCAAACCTTCACACAAACTCAAAGGAAAAGAGAGAGAGAAGGGAAAAGAAGATTGGATAAACAAACAAAATAAAACTATTGAAGTTAGTGTACTAGAATTAACATAGATGTGATTTATTGTACATGTTGTCTCTTCATTGATGAATAGTCCCATGGATAAAATTAGGGGTGACATCTACCCCTTCTATAAAACATGCTCTTAGCCATCCTCCCTCATCTGCCACAAGCTACCTTTTAGTTAAACCAAAAGTGGCAAATAATAATTGTTGTGTAATTGAGACCATATACATCTATACTAATATAAAAAAGAGAAGTTATATTTTTTATTAGGTGCACCCAACCAAAAGTACACAAAGCAACCTCATCTTTTTTTCTCAGCCATCTGATCTACTTATCCAACGGCTGAAAACAAATATGGGTCTATCTCTATTGTAATGCTATGGTGAAATCACTTATTCCCCATCCACCCGTCACATCGTGATGTCCTCCTCCTGTGTGCCACACCCGCCATCTCCGCACTATCCCCACGCGCCCCCCGCGATGACACCACAGCTCCAGCACCTCCTCGCGCTACTCCCGTTGTCACGCCTCCTGACACCTCCTCTCATTCCCTCGCCGCGGCAGCACTTGCGGCTCGTTGAGTCACGCCTGTCGGCACTCCAACACGCATTCGGTCTCCTCTCGTCGCAAATCACAGCTTGCCCCCGTCGCCGCCGAGGTGGTTCGTACTTCGGTCAGAGCCGCAGCCCAACACACATCGGAGCGTCTCCACCCCGACGAGCCTACTGTGTTCACGCTAGCATCATGGTCCTGTTCTTCCTCCGACACTGCGCCACCTCTTCCACTCCAGCGTTGAAAGCTAGATCTCCTTCCGTCGCCGTTGCCTCCACTTCATTACCCAGTCTGCCTCGATGGCGGCGCCGCCGGTGAGAGGCGTCCTCTATTCCCGATCCTCATTGCAAGGTTCACCATAGAGGTAGGCCCTATGGTTTGCCTCTAGTTGCTTTTCGTACATGTAGAGTGCAGGGCCTGAAGCGGCGACTCGACAACATGCGCGTTGCCTCCGATGCGACCGCGGTAGAGCTCAATGCCTCAAAGCACGCACAGGAGCCAGGTATAGGCCGTCACTGTTGCTGTGTCCATCCAGGAGATCGAAGTCAGTCACTCTCTCTCTCTCTCTCTTCCCCCATTATGGTCAGTTCAGCTGATTCAACTGCATTTGTTTTGTTTTGGTGCATTTAGGCTACGATCTCGCATCTCCATGAGGAAATATCGGAATGGAATCTGATCTGGACTCGCTTAAGGCCCATTATCTTGAGTATCTCTTTTGTACACTCTTTCTATTTGTGCACATTTGTTTTATCATTGATATCAACTTTATACTTTCAAACTTACAAAACAAAAGCAACTAAAGAAGGAATTCTATGTCAGGAATTAGATAAAATTGCTCCGCATTGAAGATATACATAAGAAGCACCAACTCTCGTCACAGTTGCTATCATGAAACCAAAATATGGAGTTGTATTGGTCAAACCAAAGGAAGTCATGCATAAATTCGAATTTAGACTTCCTTTTAGTCTCAGCAATGGTCATGCTGCATATGAAATTCATCATCCTTGCAGGTATGACAATAATATTACTTTCATGTGCCTGCACTGGGACACTGGTTGTGGTTCAAACAAAATCTGAGCATGCATTTTTTTTCATAGCTAAAGTGGTTGTGCAGCAAGAGCTTCATACGCTAGCTCCTGACCAGTCCTACATTTATTCAGAGTTTGATACTGCATATTCTATTATCTGGATTCGGTTTCCAAATTTAGGAGTTGCAAAAATGGGACATAAATATTATTTAGTCTTCATATGCTGATTATTCCCATTTTCTTTAATAGATATGAGACTGAAGATCATGTTGGTGTACATGTAGAAAACTGCATCGAGATTGCAGATGAGACAGAAAATCTTTATGCTATTCAGCAGACACCTTTTTCTCAATTCATTCTGACCAAGCAGATATGCTCACCTTGTGAGTTTTCCTAACAAGGTAAACTTTTGGTAGATCTAGGTTGTTGCATTCTACTATATGCATTGTTTATTTATGTTTTTTTTGAATTAGTTGATTCAGGGTGCTTTAAGTGCTTTGGCTGCTCAAGCATCTAGCCTCAAAGAGATCGAGAGGCTAACACATTTGGCATCTCCTGCTAGCAAAGTTGGTTCATAATATACGGTGATTTTGTTTAGACAATAGATCAATTACTTTTGGGAGAAAGCCAAGCCAGTTTGATACAAGGTTCAAACTTTTTAAAACAAACGAAACTACTTCACACAGAAACCTGAAATGAAAGCACTAGGGTTGCTAATTCAGCATCAGAACTTTTGCTGCACGGCAGAACATGCAGCCAAGATACTACTCAATATTTTCCGTCTTAGAAATAATATCCTTGTAATCTGAGTAAATCAACCTGTCAATGTAACATTGCTGCAGGATGGCTCCGATAAAAATCCATGTGACATGTGCATTAGTGTATGGGCCAACCCCTATTGCAAAATTCCATAAAAGAGTTTGTTCTACCGTATATTTCTTTTACTAAGTAACATGAAGTACTTCATAGAAGTTCATGATATATGTTGTTTGTATTTGTTTCCATGAGTACAATATTATTAAAACCTCATATTTTTTACGGAATTGTATTAGTTGAGATGAGTTTTTTTAGCCCGTCTAAGGAACTATAACTTTTTCTTAATCTACGGGTTGTGTGTCTGCCCCTTTGGTTCTGATGGAAAATAAAAAATTGCGCTTACCATTTATCCAGATTGATGCTTCATGCAGGCCTCATGTTTGATATAGTAATATTTACAAATGATGAGGTAGAAACATTCTTCGTACCTAAAGCCTGTGAAAATCGACCATTTCACTGCTCCTTATGGGCCTACTCCAAAAGGATGTTCTTTTGTTCATTCACTTGAAAAGGTATTTTTTAAAAAAAGAAAAGTTGTTGCTATTATTTTCTTGTGCTAGAATTATTGGCAGACTCATAAATTGTAATAGTGCTGGAAGCTGTCTCCAAACCCAGCCTGTAACCAGGTTGTCAGGTGAGGTCTGAAACCTTACCTACTTACATCTACTTTTATACCTTGATACCTACATTTACTTTTTCCTATGTCCACCATTGTCAACCCTTGTGAATTTGTAGTGGATCTTGCACAATGTTATGTAAAAAAAATGATCTTGCACAAAGTTATGTAAAAAAAATTATTTGCATGTTGCTACCCAGGACACATGGGCCAACCTTCTTTTTGACTATTTTGTGGCTTGATTGGTATGAGTTCGATCAACTTTCCTTTTCGAATATGGTACAATGAAGTCTCTGTGAGCACACATGTGTCACTTTAATTTTCCTAGAAAATTTAGTTTTGGCTCATTACATTTGTTCTTCATTGGAAGTTCAAACGCAATAGGCCTTGCAAAATGATACTGATTTGGTATGCTAATTGTGTGCCTTGGAAAAGATTGACAGAGCTAAATTGAAATGAGTTGATATGTGCTAATTAGGGCCTAACTTTTTCTTTGTGTTGTCAAACATCTTTAAGCAATTCTTCATTTTATTTCCCCTCTTTTCAAGTATTACACAAGTGGGATTAGAAATTCAACATGGAATACAAAAAAGTGCATAGCGTGTTAAATCTGAAGCCTGCGATCGCTCTACACTGTTGAGCTTATATTACACTTTAAATAGTTCAAGGATCCTTTTGTTTTTCTTAAAGTGACATTGTTGAATCATTCTGCACTAAGGTTGAGCTTGCAGATACGTTGACCAGGAGAATTCTATTATTCTGAAGCATAAATTGGATGTAAGGTGTTCAACGATGACAAGAGCCTAGATGACTTGAATATATTCAATGGCATTAGAATGAACCATCTAGGGCTCCTATGATGTTCATGTCGTAATATTAGTATGTGTAGTTTATTGGCAAAATCATGTTAACAGATTGCTAAGCTGTAGTTGTGTCAATCCATCTTGCTATATTTAGTTTAGACTCTCTCCTATCGGAAAAAAGTAGCCTTTCGTATTATTGTAAAATTGTGATACGACTCTTCTATTATTGTGATATTGTTATCTTAACAATTTTTTTAGGGTACGTCAATATGTAATCAAATGCTATTGTTGGATTATTTTAACATAATACCATTGGATGTGATTTTGTACAATTTAATAAAGCTTTTGCTTTGTCTACTTACGTCACTAAAATGAATAGTGTTTAAGATGAATATCGCTCTATCTATGCCGTGAAGTATGTTTGATTTAATATATATTGGCCACTTCATGTGTTGCACGTGCACGATTACTAGTAATATTGAAAAGCATGACACAACAACAAGCACAGACTAACTTCATAGATGACAGACATCTTAAGAAAGGAACACTAGAGATTTAAATTATGTCTACAGGCTGAGTAAAATAAGGCAATAAGCTTCTACTATACAAAAATATTACTTCCTCTATCTCAAAATATATATAAGAGCCTAGGACCAGAGGAGGAGACATTTTATAGCAGTACTACGAATCTACACAAACTTCTTGTCCAGATTTTCCTTGTCCAGATTTGTAGAACTATAAAATATCTCATCTGATCTAGGTTCTTATATTTTGGGACGGAGGGAGTACTGAAACTTAATAGAATTTTGAATTTTCAACACAAGAAGTAATTATTCAAAACAACAAAATACTTGAATATAAAAATGTGTTCTTGACAAATTTACCCACATAAGCTTCATAATTCATAACGAGGATTGGTTTCAGATATTTATTTTGCATCTCAGACTACGTTCGTTTACCCATTTCAAAGTACAAAGTTTCTTCTCCAAAGACCACATCTAACTGATGGCATGTTTATGTCAGCATGAGTTTATCGGACTTTTGACTTCATGTTACAATGACAAAGTTACATAAAACAATCTGTGACGAGAAGCATCTTTCTGGGCATACAAAGAATGAATCCTTTAGACAGACATAACAGATAGCACTCATATGTCATGATAAAACTATAGAGAAATAACAATATTTACTACACAGATATCAACAAGTGTCACCAAAATGAACCATGAACCGATTAGCTCCATGAGTCTATACTGAACATTGATCATCATGTATTCCATGATGGCCAACGGTTGTTGGGACTTATGAATCAGGCCAGCCAATTAGAAATAATATCTATAGCTTAGAATATTCATTATCATAAACCAACAGCCTGGTGTTTTCGACAATATGATGGGAGGTATTTGATTGACTTAATAGTTGTAACCAATAGAGCTATACTGTAAGTTATAACATCACTGGTTGCAACTGTTTTCATAATCGGTTAGGTGCTTTATGCACATAATCATACTTCTATACTTGAAAATCACTCCGTGCACCTTGAATCTGTTAAACAACAAAGTATATATTTATTTCACAGGAAAGGAATTCTGGCGTGGATTGCATCTTCTGATAAAAGCAAAGATGAGGTCGACGGCTCTAATTGTGCGTAAGCACTAAGCACTGGTATAAGTTCACCACGGTCAATCAAATACAGTTGCTATAGCAGCCCAAGATCATGCATAAAGATATACAATTGAATTATAATTCCATAGATCAAAGCCAGTTGGCTATTCACTGTAAGAATGGCAGAGTTAGTCAGGACTAACTTGCATGATTTGCTACGGCTTCACCAACACACTTGATCTAAGAACTCAGATAACTAAACACAGACCAATTGACCAAACAAATCGTACCTTATTAAAGAAAGTTACATGGAGTGAACTGGTGGATAGTATCAGAGCGCATCCTATACACTAAACTCCCAAATTTATTCCCCGATAAGCATCAGTAATATACAAATGCACACTTACGTTCGCAAATCAAGAAACATGAACCATAATCGCAAAACCTAAGTAAGTACCATGGATATGCTGCAGTATTACAGGAACCACAGATCCTTTTGCTCACCAATCAATCGATGAATCGATCACTTGTCGCCGTCTGCGGCGACTGAGGCGGCAGGACGGCCGCTGTCGTAGTCGACGACCTCGGCGTCAGTGACGGAGCGGGAGTGCTGGACGATGGAGCGCCCGATGGAGTTGATCCACTCCTCCTTCTCCTTCTCGGAGTCGGCGATGAAATACATGGTCTCCGCCGGGGTGGAGAGCTCGAAGGCGAACTGCCGGTTGAGCGTGTCCTCGGCACCCTTGACGGTGAGGCAGGTGGCGACGGGGATGACGCCGCGGGGCACCGACGCGCGCGTGACGCCCGAGTCCTTGAACCAGAAGAGCCTCCCTTGCTTGAGCACGAACCACCGCCGCCGCCACGTCTTGATGTACTCCCCCTGCTTGGTCAGCCACCCCGCGCGCTCCGGTGAGCGCCAGAACTCCACCCCGCCCGTGGTGTCGGTGTCCGCCGACGAGGCGCCGGCGCCCATCACCGCTCGCCACAGGCTCGCCGCCATGAGATGCGTGGGGATTTGGGGATCGGCTGCGGGAGTTCGTTTTTTCTCTCTGGAGAGAGATGCCTAGATGGGAATCGGTTCGTGGGTTTCCTGTTCCCGATTTTATTTTATTTTAGAGGACGGGATGGGATTGAGATCCAACTGCCTACTCTGATTTTAGCCTTTTTGCTACTCGGTACTATGTTTTTTTTCTTGAGCAATTTTTACTTTGGGCCATATATATTCACGAGATTGGCACATTGGATCAAGGCTAAACATATATTTTCACTTAACACCATATTTTTTTATCATACTTTGCAAGTTGGACTAGGGTTTAGCACTTGGGCCACCAGGACAGCTTCGGCCGTCCATCTGAAGCGTTTGCTTGTATAGAGGTGATGAGTCCAGGTGCACGTATTGGCTCTTGGTGGGAGAGAAGCGATGACATCAGCCGTCACTGACATCACTTCATCAGACTCTTCGAATGCCTCATAATGTTCGGCGGCGATATCTTCCGACCACGTTGCTACCGTTAGAGCCAAGGGCCAGTTTGGTGGACATCGACGTTGTCACGTGCGATGGCGTCCGAAGGACAAAAGCTGCGGAACCGCTCAGGTCGCTGCTTGGCTTCGTGGAGGCTATCTATACTATCATTCCGTTATTAGGTCTTGGGATGTACCGTGGAGAGAAAAATCAAAACAATGTTACAGTTTATGCAATTCAGGTGTGATTTGGGGCTTGCAGGATTTTCTTCTCTGTGTACCTTGTAAGTAATTTATGTTCCTGACTCTTGAGTTCGATTGGTACAAAATAACTTTAATAAGAAAGATTGGTTCTTGATTAATGCCAAATGGAATAGTTGGGCCCTTAATGCTTCACATAATCTGAAAGCCAATATATGTTTAGGTCTAGTATGATTTCAAAACCTATCAACATAATCATCATGTTAACAATATTTTTTCAACTTCTAAGCATACGTGATCAGGGGCCATGCATGAACACCACGGCGTCGACGACTCAGCATGGAAGTTATGGCCCTTGGCCCTGACATTGGCTACGCTCCTGTACGGGATGACGTCGGGATCCACCTTGCTGATGATCACCAGTCGACAAAGATGCTCTTGGTTAAGGGGTGGAAGCAGTAGCCTGTAGGTGGAGACGCCGTCGAGGAGCCCTCACGTCGTCGCTGCTCCCCACCAAGCATCGACGCAAGCGCCTGGACTGATCGCCCCCTCCATATGAACAAGCACTTCACGTGGATTGGGCCGAGGCTTTTCTAGTGGCCCAAGTGTTAAAACCCTGGTCCAACTTGTTCGTTGTTTAGTAATTTATTTAAGACACTAGATGACACCCTGTTTGTTATGGCGAGATATTGGTATATGTGCAATGTAGTTATGACAGTTACAAGCAAGGACACAAAGTAGCACATCGCTTCTAGGTAGGAACGGAGGTGGTTATAGGCGAATACAACATTAACGTCCATTCAAGCGGTGGTGGTGGTGTGAAGCGATGATACAGGGATTCCCGATGCAATCTCTATCTTGGCTATTACCGCTGTGTTGGCACAGAATTTTGACCCGCCCTACCGTCAAAGCGGGTTCCGCATTACCACGGCGGCCTGGGAGATCTACTTAACTCCAGTGCAGGTCCAATGGCTTGCCTAGGTACGTGTAGGGCGTGCCAGTTGATTTGATCTGCAATCAACAAGAATAAACAAGTAAACCATGTTAGCAAACGATGGCCGATCGGCCGATAGGCCGATGTCGCACCGTGAGGGCCCAGCCGATAGGGCAAGGCTGTATTGGCTTACTTGAGGTTATAATGAAATAAGATTAATATGTAAATCTATTCCCATCGGCCTTCGTCGATGTGTTTGTGTCGATCTGATGACATCGGCCGATGAGGGATGCAGGAGGTAAGTGCACTAGCTAATACTCTAGTGTGAACTTGTACAAACTGATTGACCGATATAAATATACTGATCATAAAGAAGTCCTGAGAACAATTTATGATAAACACATTTATATCCGTCGATCTACTCATACAAGTGGCAAATACATAAGAAAACATAAAGCAATCACATGTATTAGATAAGATCGGCTGAAACCCCGGCGTTATCCTTAATTACGATTGAAAAACAGGCTTTGGATTAGCTCTCAAAACACGACTAGGGTCGATAGCAACACAAAGTGTGAATCGAGAATTAACGCAAAGAGAATCAAGTCGTCGATCACTTTTGGGGATGGTAAATGCTTTGAATGATCTAAATAAGCAGATTAATTCGACCATCGTCGGCAACAAGCCCTAAAACGGATTTATCGCTGGCGAGATAGAATTAGAATGCCAAACCAAGATCATCCAAAACACGATAAACGACGATCACGTCGCCAGGGCTTAACGTGTCTAAAACGACACGCTAGCTCCGACAACGTAGATCGTCGGGTACGAGTTCTTACCTCTGTTCTGGGGAAGCAAGAACTTGCCAGAAATCAACCTCTTGCGAAGGTGGCGATACGCCGAAAGTAGATTGAATTGTAATGTTTTGATTGTCGAATTGAGAGAGAGTTTATAAGTACAAACTACCGGGATATTTATACCCGTGATTTACAACATTGTCCATGTAGGACACGATTTTATCTATAACTAACAAACAAGTCCTTATGGCGGACTCTTGCCATAGATTAGATCGAATCTATTTTAACTTCCTAATTAAGAGATACAATTGCCTAAAACCGGGTCTTATCCCTATTTGGCAATCTCCTTAAGCTTAACTTAGGCCCAAACCGAGCCCGCTTTGCCTCCATCAGCCTCCTGCTTCCATCGGCCGATGGCCGCATTGAACCCACATCGACCGATACGGTCCCTTTGCTGGCGCTCCACTTGGTCCGATACTCGGCTTGGTCCGATAGCGCAACCGATTCGACTCGAATCGCTGCTTCTTCTCTGTGTCAGTTTTCTCTTTTCTCTCCGAGTAGATTACGAAAATCTGCTATTAATACGCTGCCACACCACCCATGACAAAGTTTGCTAGCACTCTCACCGGGGGTCTCCTTAACGGTTGTGGCTCTTCTCCTTCCAGCAACAGATAAATTTATATCAGAGTAGCCTACTTCTTAGACTCGCGGAGGAAGGAGGAAGGGGCACTTCTTGGTAGTGGTGGCACGTGCGGGAGGGAGAGTGAAAGTCTTGGAGGTGTTTGCTGGAGCGTGGTTTGTTGCAGTGAGATTGTTTTGTAGCGGCTTAATTGTTCTATAGCGGCAAAATGTTCGCTTCACATAAGCCAACAGAGTTAAATCAATGGAACGTGACGTCAATGACATTCTTATACAATTTGTCTTATAAGATGGTAACTTCATTAATCGCAAACTGTTAAATTAGATGCCTGTCAATGACACACCTTAGAATTTTTTACTGATTTTGTGTTGTCAATGCTTTCTTTACCGATTCGATATATGCCACTCAAGAAAAGGGAAAATAAAAAGGCAAAAACCCTACGTGTGTTTGACCTGACAACAGATTAGTTTAACCTTCTAAATGTATCCGTAAACCTTGATGGTATGTTTTGAATTTAAGTACATTGCGATTTGAGTCATCTTTTTATTACCAACAATTATAGCATCGTGCTTGTGTTTTACGGATGAACGATGTGGATGCAGACTAAACATGGATGATGAAAAAAAAAGTGATGTAACGAATGAAAAATACTATATTTTCTAAGTAGGTGAGATTTCACAAGTATAAACAAACCATATAATTCGAGACTTACTTTGTAACACAAAGATTTTAAATGATGTGCAGAAAAACATATGATGACAATTCAATGTACATGCAAAGAGAGATCAATAAACATTTGAAACTTTTACTATGATGGGTTCATATAATTGAGAGCAAACCATTCTCTAGTCTCAAATTTGGTGAAAAACACACACGTCATGCTTAGGTATACGTATACCAAGAAGGCAAGAACAACCAACATTTCCTCCCAGATCCCCTTCCCCCCTCCTAAACCCTACTTCAAAAAAGCGTCACCAATGCAGGAACCAAGCCCCAAACCCCTCCCCCTTCCTCTAAAGCCGGGCCGTCCGACGAGCCCGCGGCAGAACCACGCAAAAACCTGCCTAAAGAAGATCCCCAAATCCGCCACCGCGCTCACGCCGGTGCAGCCATGGCGACCTCCTTCTCTTTCGGCTCTTCCGCCGCGTCGGGATCCACCGGCTCCTCCCCCTTCTCCTTCTCCACCGGCACCGCCCCATCCGCCTTCTCCTTCTCTCAGCCCGCCGCGGCCTCCTCCCCTGCCCCCGCCTCCGCCCCCTCCTTCGGCTCCTCCTTCTTCTCCTCCTCCGCCGCCGCTCCCACTTTTGGCTCCTCCCTCTTCGGGTCCTCCTCCTCCCCGCCGCCGTCCCGCCCCTGCCACCTCCTCATCCCCATCTCCGTTTGGCTTCGGATCCACTGGCTTCTCGTTCGGCCAATCCACCGCTGCCGCTTCCTCCCCCGCGTCCGCCCCATCCATCTTCGGCGCATCCTCCACCCCCGCCGTTGCGACCCCCCCTAGCGTATTCGGCGCCGCCTCGACCGCGGCATCCACCACCAACATCTTCGGCGGCGCCACCTCCTCCCCCGCGACCACCCCGAGCTTATTCGGCGGTGCTTCCTCTGCGGCTACCACACCCAGTACTTTCGGCGCCACCTCCGCCGCCGCCGCCACACCCGGTCCGTTCGGGGCCGCCGCCTCCGCCGCTTCCGCGCCAAGCCTTTTCTCTGGCGCAGCCACGGGCTTCGGCTTTGGCTCATCTGCGTCCGGCACCACCACTGCCGCGACCGCTGCTGCCTCGACACCGTCTTTCGGCTTCGGGTTGAACACCGGGGCCGCTGCATCGAGTACCACCACTACTTCGGCTTCCTCTCCGGCTCTAGGGTTTGGAGCAGGCACCGGCTCGGCGCTGTTTGGATCCACTACCTCTGCACCACTCTTCAGCACAACCACCGCCTCGTCCCCAGCAACCACAGCCACGACCACGCCATCCTTTGGCTTCTCATCGTCGCCAGCAACCGCCGCCTCTGCTCCGCCGTTCGGCTTCACATCGTCATCGGCAAGCACCACGACCGCGAGCGCCGCCCCTGCCTTGTTCTCTCCTGCATCTTCCGCTCCTGCCTTCTCCTTCACTAAGAGTACCTCCGCTGCTCCCACCACGCCAGCGTCCGCTCCATCCACTGGCTTCTCCTTGGCCACTTTGCAGGCAGCACCTGCTCCCTCATTGTTCTCTAACACCAGTGCAGCAGCAAGCTCGTCTGCCAATTCTCTCAGCTTTCCGTTTGGCTCATCCTCCTCTGCTTCTGCACCGACATTTGCTTCTGTTTCTGCAACAAGCGCACCCACGCCGTCATCGGCTACTGCTTCCCCTGCGACATCAGGGTCATTGTTCTCGGTGCCAGCACCTGCTTCTTCTACAGGTGGTTTCAGTTTCACGGTAGCACCATCGTCATCATCAGCTGCGGCGACTACAGCTACTACCACAACAGTCGCAAGTGCATCGACATCTGCAGCGCCAGCTCCTTCAACAACAACAACAACTTCATTTCCCAGTTTTAGCCAGCAGAGAACTACACCAGCTTCTGCCTCAGCTCCATCAACACAGACACAGTCAATATTGTCATTTGGCGAGTGCTCGTGTTCCTGTTAAAACTACTGTTTTATTTTCAGTGTAGTTTGACCATACCATTTACATCTCATGATCTTGTTCTTGATTTACGGCACCGAACAATTAAATGACCATACCATTTAGCTCATAACATCTCAAATAACTTATTTATATCATCATTTGAAGACCTGATCATTGTGCATTTGCCTTTTCTATGCAATGCAGGGAAATTGTTGTTGCAACACACTGTTTTGACTGTAATTATTACCTTATGATCTGTTTCTTAAATCTTGAGGTGATCATTTTTCAGTCTATTTTGATGATGTCCAACTTTATATTAAGTGGGTATTTTCAACAGGTGCTTCTACTGCAGCTGCAAGTACCTCAACCACCAGCGCAATCACTAACCAGGCAACTTCATCAACTGTTCAAGCTAGCAGCACTGGGTTTGTACAGATCCCGTTGATTTATTTCTAGCATATTTGTTAAATGGGCTGAACTACGAGATATTGACTTTGTTCATGGCCTTCCTGTTGTGCTTTTGGTGCAGTCCTACAACTACTGCTATCACTTCAGCAGCATCACAGGCACCTAAGCTACCATCAGAAATTGTTGGGAAAAATGTTGAGCAGGTATTGCACCTATCCTTTGTGATTATAGGGTGTTGTTTTCTACTGCAACACTTGCTTTCTGGTTTTGACTTTGCATTGGAGACTGGATGCTTATTCTATATTTCTTGTGAGCTTGTCTTGTTTATTGCCTTGAGCGACACAGTAATATTTTACCGATGAACTTATCTATATTGTAGATTATTAGGGACTGGAATAATGAGCTTCAAGATCGCACTGCGAAGTTCCGGAAGCATGCCACTGCAATATCTGAATGGGACAGGAGAATTCTGCAGAACAGGAATGTTCTTATAAGGCTTGAGGCATGTTCTTGTTTTTACACTTTACAGCTATTTTTTTTCTAGTTCTGTTCATATGAACTTTTGCAGTTAGGTCAATATCAGAAGATTTGATGGTTATATATTTACTTCTTCATTGCTGATTTGGTTTTCCTATGTCATTTGCATAAAGATAAGACAATATTTATGAAAAATGATTACAATTAGTTGAAAGCAGGCTAGAAGGAAGCTTGGTTGGATTTGAATAAAACATGCTTACACTATGGACTCTAGAATTTATCAAATGCTGGGTCACTGGTAATGCAAACTTACAAAGACTTGAAGGTCTCGTTTGCTTAGCAGTAGTTTTAAATTGACATGAAACATGAGATATTATTTGATTATCTAGTACATGATTGTCTTCTGCGCAATGCATGCTGATTTGACTTTAAAGCCGATGTATTATTGCTTTTAAAAGTGTACATGATATTTTATTGATTTATTCTCACCCTTTTGCATCTATTTTAAGTAATTAAGTTTTCATTGTTGATGGAATGAAAAACTAGGAAGTCAAAGTGAATGAACTGTTGTTTCCTTGCTGTTCACTGGTCAGCTTTATCAGTCGAATGTAAAGCAGGAAAATGTGTATCTCAGCCCTATCAGATAGAAGAAATTTTGACTTATCCAGGTTTAGTCAGACTGTGATGGAAGATGTGTAAAATGTGCCAATATTCTGCCTTTGCAAAATACATGGATCAGACATGTTATATGTGCAATGCTACCTCTGATCCAAATAACTTGTTTCAGCTCCCCTAACTTGATTCAAATACTTCACATGTGTTATTTCCTGTAGTTTTTTTTCTAGAATGCTCTTAGTAAATATTGATAGCTGTGATGATGCTCCCTCTCAGCTACCTATCATTCACATTAGACTAATGCGAGAAGATATGTTCATTTTATGAATCTCTTCTTTTAGTACTAATTAAGTTAGTGCTGATGACGAATCTGCCTTCCCACCAGCATCGCCTCTTGAGCTGGTATTTTGCTGGATAGATGCATGTTAGCATGTATACATGTTTATATTACTCAAAAGAACTTTATATAATTAGATCATTTGCTGTGGTTTACAATAAATTTTATGTCCTCTTGCAGGCTGAGGTGGCTAAAGTTGTTGAAACACAAACAAGCTTGGAGAGGCAACTTGAGTTAATAGAAACTCACCAGAATGAGGTGGGTATGGATGCAATATATTTCATGTCTTCTGCATACTCTAGTTATGACTCTTGTTTTTGTTGTATGTTTGTTTGCTCTTTCATTTGCTGAGCCCCACAGATGACATCATAATATTGACTATTGAGTTGCTTTCTTGTAAGCTCATTATTCATATGCTATGCTGCCAGGGATGCATCATATTTCAGTTGTCATCTCTTTTCTTTTACACTATTGCACACAATATTAATGCATTTTAGAATGCATTAATATGGAATGTCCTTTCTAAGTTTTATGTCATCTAGAATACATTACAGTTCTTATATTTTATACTCGTCTCTCATAAGCTGGGTTATCGGTTTGGAAGATTTTTTTTCCATAGCATAGTGATTATCCTCCCTCTGGATGGTAAGATGATCTTAAGGGCTGCTAAAGTGGCAAGATGTGCAGAGGTGTTGTCGCTCTGCCTTGCCTCACAGGAGAAAGAAAGGGTGAAAGGGTAATCATCATAGCTGTCCTTGAAACCCCCCGTTCAAGGACAGCCGACTGTTGATTAATGTTCAGGTCCATCTCTTCCTTGCTCCCACCAGCTTAACTGTCGCAGAACTTGCACCGGTGCCATCAGACTAGCTCTAGATCGCTGCCACTGTATCATCTCTGGCAGCGACAGTGGTGGACAGCTAGACAAGCGGAGGCATTGAAGCACCACGACCGGTAGGCAAAGATGTCAAGGCTCCCTTGCCAAGGTGGCCAGCAGAAGATTATGTTGATCTTGACAGTGGCCTAGTGCTCTTCTCATAGCTGGGAGCGCACAGTGTCTCAATGCCGTCTTTTGGCCCAATAGGCTTTTTTCTTTTCTTCTCTCTTTCGCTTGTTAATTTTTTTCCCATTTTCTCCCATAACCAGGCTGTGCAACCACTTCATGTGTCATCACTTTGCCTTATGCCTTGCATAATTTGGTGTTAAGGCAGTGATATGTTACCTCATCTAGGCTTAACACCTTAACAATCAGGATTGTTCCCTATGGTTCAATGTTCACAGTTTCATAGATCTGATGTGACACCATCACATGCTATGGCTAGTCTGTGCCAAGAATTTGGAGATTTTTACACCCTCTGTTAGATTAAATGTACTATAATTGTTAAAGGTTGAGATTGTCCTTAAGAAATGGTAATCTAAGCAGATTCATCAAAACTTTTATTTGAAATTCTGTTCGTATGGGCCGAGAAAAGCCAGACTCTGTTTGGTGAGGTTTCTTCTTAATGAAAAGCCGTGGGGGCGGTCATTCCCCCCACTGGTCGAGTTTTTTTAAATTCTGTTCGTATGACCTTTTGGTGGAAGTGTAAACCTTGTACATGACATGTGACGTTTTTTTTGCTTAATACTAAATTCTGACTATGGTTTAATGTTCAAAGAAATTTCTGAGAGATATTTTGTTGCAGTGCTAAGAGAGTTATGTTTTGGTTGTTTACCCAGTGATGATTGCAGTTGCCATTTGAAAGTTTCGCTGTAGTAATACATTTGTTGTTTGCTTCCATAGTTCCATACTGCGGTGCTTTGGTCTGACCTCTTTAAGTGGGAAAAAAAAAGCCCCATATGCTGTTTGGAACTTCAGTGCTACAAACTGAACTATCAATCAAAATTTTGGTGTTTCGTAATTTAGTACTTGGCTAAACTGTGACCATTCCGATATTAACCACCAGGTTCTGGCTAATGAACAACTCGTTATATAATTGCAGGTTGATAAGGCTCTGCAGAGCATGGAGGAGGAAGCAGAGCGTGTATTCCAGGATGAACGGCTGTTGCTTCGTGAAGATGAGGCTGCTTCTGCGAGAGATACAATGTTAGTCACCATTTGGATTTAGCTACTTCCATCTGTTTGTGTTTAGTCTAACTATGAATCTATGGTAACAGTAGTGCAAATAAATAGTGCAGCACACTTCGGGAACAAAAATCAAGACAGTTGCTTTAAAAAGATTTAGGGTGCATTTGAAATGGTTGATTGGACGGATTATGGACGATTGCTTATAGGGATGAATTTAAATATTATATATTATAAGAATATTTTTTTGTAAAACTCCACCTATTATGGTCCAAGTTGCACAAAACCACAGGGATTTTGGCACGTGACACATAACCCCAATTATTATGGTCTTTACCACGCCATTAATTTGACATACTCCTATATCAAAATTTAAAAGGCTATACTTATATTAATGTTAACATTTATATGATGGATAAAGAATTCATAAATTAAAGATGTGATTGTAGAAGATCAAAGTCAAAATGATCAATAGTGTGGTTTTGTGAAGCTTTATGGCCATAATACCTGGGGTTATGTGCCACGCGTCAAAATCCATGTGGTTTTGTGCAACTTAGACCATAATACCTGTGGTTAAGTGAAATTTACTCATATTATAAAGATAACAAATGGCTTAGAACAAGTTGTCTAAGCATTTAAGCAATGCTGAAGCCAACAGTTTTTGGAGCCGTCACTTCTGGAAACATGGCACAGATAATCTGCACATGATCTAAAATAAATGCAGCTTAAGCTAAGTAAATAATGTGCATTGCTTAAAATGATTCCTGAATTGGATAGTCTTAATATGAATAACATACACTATTCTTTGTTTCCTGAGTGGCCTGTCTCAATAGTGGTGTTATTACTCGAAATATGCGCATAATCTATTTTGCCCCACTCAGTTTGCTTAGCTTGTTTTTTCTTTTTTCGAGGAATTGGCTGACAAAGCTGTTTTTTTGTTTGTGTTGGCAAATGTTTATGTTAATGTTTTTATTATATGCATATTATATATCATCAGCTTAACTGAATAATTTTGCAATGCCAAGGTTTGAGCAATCTGAAACTGTGGAGAATGAATTGCAACATATGACAGAACAAGTGAAGTCCATCATTCAGACATTGAATGCTACTCAGGTATGTATTCTGGTTGCAGTACTTGTCTTGTGATGACTTTTATCTTAGACATCAGCCTCCTCCAATGCAGGGTGCTGAGTTTGAGACTGCTGATAGTATGACACCATTTGATGTTGCTGTACGGATACTGGATAATCAACTGCGTTCTTTAATGTGGATCGATGAGAAGGTCAGTTACTCTAAATATACTGCTTTGTGCTTATTTTTTTAAGGTGACTTTAGTTACTTATCGCAGGCTTACAGCCTCACAGTTTGTGAGGGTATTAGTACTACTGTGCTAGGCTGCAAGCAATAATGTTGATTTGATTGAGAATGATATTTCCAGATTTTATGCTAGGCTTTAGTAGAATCCTTTGAGCTTAGGAACTTGATCCCTTTTTTATTGCACTGTTACATAGAATCTTGCCTTTGACCAAATAATGAAAGCATATCCTTCTGCTTTTATGTACTATCCCGTTGAATCGTGTTTTTTTGCCTATGCCCTACTTTCCCCATGGTTTGGTGAATCTTGCCTTTGCTTTGAGCAAAACCAGAGAAACTTGGTCCCAATGGTTCTTTTCTTCCTTTAAGTGATATTTGGCGTATCAATGCCACATGTTTTGAATAGTGATTATTTGGTGGAATTAGTTTTTAGTCTTATTTGCTGATGCAAAGTCTGTCATTGACCCTTTGTCCATTTTTCATAGGCTAACGAGTTCTCAAGTAGAATACAGAGGCTGCCTAACAATAGTGCTGCAGCTGATCGTGACTCTGGAATGCCAAGGTTTTGGTTAAGTTGATGGTCCAATCCTGGATAGACATTTGCATCTTATTCTGATCGAAGCCAGTAAACATGCTATTTTTCGGTGAATGTTTTGCCCCACAGCAAAAGTTTCACCGTTCCTCTCATTCAAGTACACGTGCCATGTAGTATTTCCAACATGATGTACCGAACTGATGTTATTCGTTGGGATTTGAACTGCTGATATTAACTATGCCTCGTAACAGTCGCGTAAATTGGCTTTAGCAATCAGTGAACTGTTTCAACCACTTTGGTCTTTGGACGAGGAAACAAGAGGCTTTTGCGAGATACTGTTTATTATTGGTTCCAGATGTGTTCAGATCTGTTGAGCTGAAAAGTAGCTGTTATATGATGCGTTGGGTGGGCTAAGTACCTGCAGTACTGTCCATTGGGCTACGCCTTATGAGCTTCTTACCAAGGACCAGCGGATATCTTGACCCTTTTCTTGCGATCCTGCTATCTCAAATCGCTGTCCTCCAGTTGCGCTAGAAAGCTGCGGGATCGTGTAAGATTGCACAATTTGCCTTTCTATACTGTTTTTTTCTTCTCAAAGTAAGTTCATTTTTTACTTATTTCATACATATCAATATAAAACTAACATTCTCTCGTTTTATCAAATCCTAATACAATTATTCTTTTATATACTCTTGCATTTTACATTCACAAACTTTGATACAATAATTACTTGAAAATAAACTTATTTTAAAACAGACAAGAGAAGTCAAAAATAAACTTATTATAGGACAAAGGAACTACATGTTATGTCGCCTAACTACTTGTGCATGGCGCATGTTCATGATCTGCTATTATCAGAATGAAGATTGCGCCTATACAAGAAAGATATTATCATCCTTTACCTCAAAACGCATAGCTTGGTACATGTAGCCTGTCAGACAGCGAAAGTTATCGGAAAACTAGGCATGCTCCACATGATTGAGGCGTATCTGAGCATCGCCAACAATTCCGTTGCAAATAGAAGTAAGCACTAAGCATAGTTCTTTAGATCATCAGTTGATGTTCTTTTCCACTTGGGATTCCATTCAACGGCAAGTGGCATTACCATGTGCAAGATTGGACTAGAGCAGAGCTAAGTATTGTACTATACCATATACGCATAAAACTTAGAACTCAGAGATCAAATCAAACAAAAACTATCATCAACGGCCAGTTGCTGTCAGATTAAAACATCTATATGCTGTGAAGTCGAAAGCACATGCTCCCCCAGTTAGCACCTCGCTCCCCTCTCTCTGTCTCATGGATGGTTGGAAGGAACACAGATACCAGCAAAAGGAAATCTGGAAAGAAAAACCTGTCAATAGAAGCACATGCCCCCTCCATGTGAAGGCTGATGCCCGAGGGAGTGAGGGATTAGAGAGAGAATCCATCCCCTCCCATTTGCAACGGCTTGGGGAGAGCCTAGGAGTCTCACATGGGCGAATTAAAGCACAATCTTCTCTCTAACCAAAGTCCGTATCGATGCTGTGAAGCACAAGCCAACAATAATGCATCCATGTATTGTACTACCAGTACAAGTAGTGGAGTCTAATCCTTAAAAAGTTAGCCTCACCCGCCGGTGCATCATCAGTATGCTGGTATGATAAGACGGGCCGCTAATCAGGGCCGTCTGCTGCGTGACACGCTGTGTCAACTATGCAAAGCCAGTATAGCCAGTCGTAGTAGCCTCCATCTTTAGAACTCTTGATGAGCATTTGAGCCTCACAAGCCAAGTCTGAGAGTGCGAGTCATTATAGCTTGCGCCGACCCGCGCCGCACCCGCATCACAACCCCACTCGACCACCATTCATTACTACGAGCACATCTTTATTTTTTCTCCATATCTTTCTCCCTTGCTTTGTGGTCCTTTCAAAGAAGCCCATAAAATTTCTCAAGAAACTTTAATCGTTTGGCACAAAGGCAACACATACGGAAGAGAAGAAAGAAAAAAAAAAGGCGAGCAATCGCTACATCTACAATAAGAACATCCAAAGCGGAACGCAATAAACAAAGGCCTCCGTGTTTTGCCTTTAGCTAGCACGAGGAATCGCCGATTACAATTGCTCACGCTGGACAACATGGACCAAGCTCCATCCAGGTAGAAAACAAAATAACCCTATAGCGATACGCTACATCATATCATATGAAAATGTTGACATGAGCTGAAAATCTTTATAAGCCATGACGACCATCACATATATATCGCCAGAGGGGGGCAAGCCAAACAAACACAAGGACAGCATCGAGGATCGGGGGAAAGCAACGCGGCAGCGGACGGCCCGGGGCGAGATCGTAGGGACCCATGCCCTGTTCTTCTTCTACCATTTTGGTGTGACACCCTAGCACAGGAGGAGAGGCTTTGTATATTACAAGGCGACCAAAACCTAAGCAACACTGATTCTTTGCAGCCGTGCCGGCCAGGAGAGCGAGGTTCCTTGCTCCGGGCTCGGCGGTGCACGTTGTCACGGTCCGCGGCGGCGGGTGCGGAACGGGCGGCGCTAGTGGTGCGGCAATGGCACCGGCGATTGCGCCAACGCCGGGGCGGGCTTGGGGCACTGGTAGCACTTGGCGAAGAGCCCGAACGTGTCGATCTGCCTGATGAAGTTGACCATGCTGGCCCAGCCGCCTAGCCCGAAGCCCACAACCAGAACCCACACCACAATGAACATGTTGAGCACGAACATCCCCGTCCAGCTCGGCAGGAAGAACGGTGGCTTCTCCGCTGCGTTCTGTTGCAAACAACAACAACATAAACCCTCGTTAAAAAGAGATGCGTATTATAGATTCTGAACTGAAAACATTGGTTGGTTGGTGCTTGCTGGTTTGATTCGCCGTGCCGCGTCCGTACTACACGCACGTTCTGTCGATCGCCTTTCGGAAAGGCGCGGAAAAAGAAGAGGATCGAGAGGGAAAGGCTACCCACGCACAAAAATCTCCTAAACCCCTCCCACGCGCGAAAAAGCTAAGCTAGCCGCGCCCCCCCTGACCTGACGGGCGCGATGGCGACCACCGCGGCGTCGCCTCCGGCTACGCGCCAAGCGGAAGTCTCACGTCTTCCACCCCCCATGATGTCCCACCCGCGACAGCAGCGCCGGCGCGAAAACATCAGCAGCGCGTCCGTCCCACCTCAGCCACCGCGCGCGCTCGCGGCGTCAACCATTGCTTTCCGCGCGTTTGTTCGCGTCGCGCACGGTGCAGAGATAGTCTACGGGCGGATTCGTCCGCCGTACCGCGCCGCGCGGCAGCAGCCAGCCAGATAAGCAGGGACCACCTTTGGTTGGGCTCCTAATCTGAGACACTATACATCGGAGCAGTAGCGCACCAGAACTGGCACGGTCACTAAACCAAAGCGACTAGGCTAAGCTAAGCTAATCTCGGGGAAGATTCTGCCAAAGCAGCGGCCAGAATCGAGAAGGGGGGGCCCTGCTTGGAATTAATGTGGTTGTTGGCTGGATTCAATGATTGGGGATTTGCCCATGTATGAGGGCCCCGGGCGCGGCCCGGCTGTGCTTTTGCATTCAACACGAACTGCTGCTTGCTTCTGCTGCCTGCGCACAGATCTCCACTGTCTATTCTATTGCCTGTGTGTTTCCAGTCTCGCCACTGTTGATGATGGCTCGACCGATCTGCTGCTCTTCTATAGCAACGGAGGAAGCGTCGATGAAATCCATCGAACCCAGTTGTTAGTATAAGTTGGCCGTCACGTTGCATTCGCCCTAGCTAGCACTAGTACCTGCCATTTAATGCGTGGATGGATGGACGAGGCGGTGTACCGGAACAAAAACATGCATGCAGCGATGATGATGGGGCATATGCATATGCATAGTTAGGGCATGTGCAGGGGAGAGGAGAGCTTGAGCTTACCATGCGCGCGGAGGCCGTACGGTAGGTGAGGATGTGGGCGAGGGCCGGGATGATGTAGACGGTGAAGCTGACGAGGAGCGCGCCGACGGCGGAGTTGATGGGGCCAAAGAAGGGGAAGATGATGGCGAGGAACCAGATGGGGACGACGATGGGGAGCCGCGCGAGCGCCCTGAGGCAGATGCTCTTGGTGTCGTGCATGCCGATCACCTTCTCCCACACGAAGTAGAGCGGCGTGCACGCGAACCCGAACGTGATGAACTGGTGGATCAGCATCAGTATCACCGCCGCGTCGCGCCACCCGGTCTTGGGCAGCAGCGAGAACGCGTTGGAGTGGGTCAGCAGCTCGTCGCCGAACGCCCAGTACATGGACGACGCCGACGGCAGCGTTAGCGTGAACACGTACAGCGTCGCCAGCAGGTAGATGTACTTGAACTTGGCCGGTTTCCACATCGCGTGCATGATCTCCCTGCACCAAACCAAAACAGCCACACCCCAATCAGTCATTTTTTTCTTTTCTGGCATTTTGCTCCACTAGTACACCGGTTATAAATCAACAAATCAACGGACAAAACGGCCTCGGCACATGCGAGTCAATGATGCTGAGACTTCAATCAGTTTGATCAAATGATACGGTTTGATCAAATGATACGGCAAAAAAGTAGGACTACTACTGCTGCTGCTTCTCCTAGTCACGCAGGCAGGATACATGCAAGGATCGCGGCGGCAGGGGGAATCTCGCAATTGCTTTCTTTCTTTCACCAACACTACAAACTCCAGTATCCGCCACCGGTCAAATGATGGATGAGCCGACAAATACGGCCAAATAAGGCCGTTGCCAATAATATGTTATACTACTAAATACGAGTACTAATCATCTAAAAACTCTGCTCCACAGCTAGCAAGATCCCATCGCATGCATGTTATGCTAATGGTCTCATGTCGCTACCAAACTGGGCTTTGAATTAGCCTGAGACCAGAAGTGGTGAGGGGCATTGTCAAGATGGACAAAGACACTCACATTCTACAATTGGGATGCAATTCTCAAAGCAGGTTTGTGTCCCCTTCGCCCCACTAAGCTAAACTTTCCCATGCAAGCCTAGCAGCATAATACTAGTAGTAAGATAAATGGAATCATCATTGGATGATTTGGCACCAAGATGTCCCAATCCATGATGGAAATCATTTCACCCCGTTGGATTAGGGCAACTAGCACGGAATTGCATAGCTTGATGTGAACTCCGCACTAGCTGAATTGAATGAAGCTGGGCCCCCCTATCATTCCATTCCATTTCCAACCCATCAAAAACATTTTCAATTTTCACAACTATGGAACTAGTACTGGTAGCACTACATTAAATTTCTGAAGCTAGGAGATACTACTATACTACTATAAGATCATCAAATCCCCAATCCGAACTGCATGCGACCACTGAGGCACTAACGACCATGGTATATTGAAGTTTGAACAACGCACTGAACCGCTAATTATTCCTCGCATGGCCTCTAATCATTCCTAAGCAAAAACACACTCAATAATCCAAAGCAATAGATTAGGCAGGCACAGAAACGAGCAATGGGAATAAAGGGGGGTTCAAGGAGTCTATTGTAATGCATAGTGGCCGATTCTTTTCTCCCATAGACTATATCGCGTGTACTAGCAGGGGACCTTTTGGATGCATCACCAGTTCAGCATATCGCACATGCACATGAACGCACCGAGCTTTAGCAGCTGGATCCTTATAAATTTTTATCGACCGATATCAATCGATCAGCCGACTAATGGTCGCAAGCTAACGCAGCTGTTTCCCACCGCGCACAGGCTAGGAATTTTTAAGTGCCCCTAACTATCCATTGAGTTCTCAAAAAAAAAAAATCCATTGGGATCTGTACGCCATGGAGCTAACTATAGCTGCAAAGCTGTTTTAATTAAGCTTTTACTCCACTATACTACACTGTGACCAGTGAGGTGCGAGCACCAGCACCATGGAGGGGGACCAATGGAATGGAAACCAGAACCTGATTTCCAATCGGGACATGTCCTCCACATTGCCAGGCAAAAGCTGCAGCTAGTGAAAAGTTCTCCTCACTTCACTTCCTCAGGAGGATTAGCTTGTAAATAACAACTGGACAAACAGTGAGTCTGCTTTGCTTACACTGTGACGGCGTGGCCGCCGAAGGTGTAGAGGATGTTGGTGGCGCCGGTGAAGTACAGCACCAGCTTTGTTGGACCGGTGTGCGTGACGCCCTCGGCCTGCGACGCAAACGATCAGTCACTGCAAACCCAAGCTAAATGGACAGATGCGATGCATAGATACGATCATGTTCATGTGCATGCTAAAGATGGTGGCGATGGATGACTGAGAAGTGACAAGGACAGTTCCCCTCTTCTCACCTGGCCGTTGAGGAGGGCGGCGATGGCGAGGTACCAAGCGGTGTAGGTGGTCATGCCGAGCCCCAGGAAGGACCAGATCCGGTAGTTGTGGAACGACGGGATGAACACCGTGGTGGCGCAGCACGCGCCGAAGATGTACGTCCACGTCCGCTTGTCCAGCCGGTCGTTGATGTAGTAGATGTTACTGAAGAAACACCAGCAAATAATCGGTCAGGTTTTAGCTCATCCGCACAAACCCAATCTGTCACCACGACACACTGTTGCGCAGCAGTACAGCTACATACACTGGCGCTGCGAAGTGACAGTGAGAGAGTGATGGTTGGTTGGTTGAGTTGGGGAGGAAAGGAATTTGACCTCGCGCAGGCGATCAGCTGGATGACGGAGCCGAAGAGGAGGAACGTGCAGTTGAAGGCGAGTCCGGCCGCCTTCCAGTACGGGCCCAGTAGCCCATCCAGCACCTCGAACCACTGCCACCAGTCAACGTCACAAGCTTCTTCCATTAGCCCCAGTTTTTAGTATAGTAGTAGTAACTATAGTTGCGTCGTTATGCAAAATTTGCAATATTAAGTGATTAATTGAATAAGGATTGAGGATGAGCTCGATTCAGGCTCGGCTTTCATTTCGGCAAGCAACCAGAAGAGAGCCATGGGCATGAACATATCTAAACGCACGAGCCAGGGAGGCAGGGGATCCAATGCCCCCTGCCATTTTCACAACAAAAAGGAGGCATTTTTCAAGCCAGTAAGGATCGAAAACGACCAAACGGAACCCGGAGGAAAAAAATGCATGCTTTATAAAATGTGTTTTTGATTATGCTACATAAAGACAGGGAAAAGAAGCTGTAACAATCCGTTACTGATGAGATGAGGAGGAAGAGACGAGGCCAGCACGGCCATGGCATGGCATGGCAGGGCGGGTACCTGGATGACGTGGTTCTTGAAGCTGACGCCCTCCTTCTCCTTGCGGGAGCGGTACTCGACGTAGAGGACGCTGATGAGGTAGGCGGTCCAGCTGCCCATGAAACCGTAGAACAGCTGCAGCAGCACGCCCGAGAGCATCCCGAGCTGCGAGAAGGAGTACGGCAGCGTCAGGAGCACCTGCGCGACCTGCAAAAACCACCACCGGAAATTCAGAAATTCAGTCACGCTGCCTTTCGGATTCGTGTCGATATGATTCCTTCATCGAGCGAGCTGCATGCCGTGGCATGGCGACGGCGGCCATGGCGGAGCAGGAGAGTTATACCTGGTTGGAGGCGCAGCTGAACCAGGCGTCCCAGACGGAGCCGCCGTGCCAGAGCAGGTTCTTCATACTGAACTTGCCGCCGCCGCCGTGGTGCTCGTCGGCGCCGTGTTCCCCGGCGCTGACGCCCATCACCCCGACCTCCTCCTCCTTGCCGTTGCCGTCGGCCACGATGGCCTCCTCCGCCTGCTCGCGCGGCACCATGCTGACCACGCCGCCCTTCCCCGTCTCAGCTGCGTGCGTACGGACGTCGGATCAAGATCCAGGACAGCACTATATGACTTAACAAAACAGAGCAGGAAACCGACCCCGCGAATAAAATAACAACAGCAGCAGCAGCAAGAAGAAGAACAAGAAGAGCACCAACCTTTCTCGCTACACAAAAGATGATTTAAAGATCGCGCTCAGGATGCCGGGGCGAGTGATGGGGGGCAGTAAATGCAGGGTGCCGGTGGAGAGTGATGGCTGGAATGGTATGATATGGAATGGAATTTACTGTGCTATCGAAGCGAGTCCCTGCACTGTTCGTTCTCCGCTGCTAGCTAGAAGTACGAGCGTCGTGGCCGGCGCCGCCCGGGCTGCGCTGTTTTAAGTCAGAGCCGGAGTTGCAGCAGCAGCAGGAGGAGGAGGTAATCTTGGCCTAGATTACGGGGCTTTCTCCTTCACTTGCTCTGCTTCTTCTCTGCTAGCTCCTCTCCTCTGCCCAGTCTTTCCTCTGTTCCTCCTTTATGAGGGAGTAATGCGGAAGAGGGGCTAGAAAGAGAAGCGCGGCGCTCGTAGGGCCGTAGGGGGAGGGACGGGCGAACGAGCGCTAGAGAGGGATGAGCTGGTGATGGAGAGAGGGGACGGAGGAGGAAGATGGGCAAGGGAAATGGAAACGCTTGCGGCTTTATAATAACGAACACTCCGCCTCGGCTCAGCCTGGCCTGGCCTTCCAGGAGGCAAGAGGCAAAGACCTTTCTGAGTTGAGTCCCAATGCAGTATAAAAAACGATATGAATCATTGTTCGTATTTGATGAAAAAGGTTCAGGAATATTCATACTATCATTTTATTTAGCAATGATAGAAATGTGAAGGACATTATTAAAAAAAAAATAAAAAGAGATATAATTGTTATTTAGCAGTGACTAAACAAATTTTTTTTTTGCCTTTCTCAATGAAATATGAACTATGCCAGCATAATAAATGAACATATTTTGATCTAGTCAAGAAAAAATATAAATAACAAAGTTACCTCTAATCACTGTATTAATAAATTAATTACTAATTTATTTTAATAACAAACGGTTCAGATCATTATTATTACTGATAATATAATACTACCATCAAAGCATCACTTTTCTGACTTTCTCACAAGACCTTTGTGAGTTTCTCATCTTTTTTTTTTTACATTTTCATCTTCTCCCTTAATGTACTACTTTCTCCGTCTCTAAATATTATTGACTATATCTATGAATCTATATACGTGCATATTCAGATTGTACATGTTCAGATTTATAATTTGAACATACAATTCATGGTCAAAATTTTTTACATTTAAGGATGGAGGAAGTAATTACTGCCGTGTATATTCATTCAGCTTATAAAGATTTCATTTCTAGCAACTTTTAGACAAACTATCAGTGCAAAGAAATAACTATTTTAGTTGTATTCGTACGCTCCAATTAAATATTTATTTCTTAGTTTGATTGACTGTAAGTGCTAAAAGTAAAGTTGATAATTTTTAAACGAAGTAGGAAATGAATTCTTTGTGTGACTTTGAGGTGAACTTCTATTCTCTCCCTTTTCACGTACACATTTTCTAAACAACTAAATGGTAAGTTTGTTTTTAAAAAAATATACAAATGTTTTCTTTAAGAAATTATATCAATTTATTACTTAAGTTTTTTAAGTTGATATTTAATTAATCATAAGCTACTAAACTATCATGTTTTACTTGCGTGGAAGAGAAATTCTCAACCTTCTCTCCCGAAAGCATCTAGGTCCCATTCGAGATAGATTTGGATAAAGATCAAGTTAATAGTTAATGAACATAAAAGAGAAAGTCATTAGCACATGATTAATTACTACTCCCTTCGTTTCATATTATAAGTCGTTTTGATTTTTTTCTTAGTCAAACTTTTTTAGATTTGATCAAGTTTATAGAAAAATATAACAACCTTTTCAATACAAAACAAACATATTGTCAAAATACATTCAATGCTATATTTAATGAAATTAATTTGATGTTGTAGATATTGCTAATTTTTTCTATAAACTTGATAAAACCTAAAGATATTTGACTATGAAAAAAGTTAAAATGATTTATAATATGAAACGGATGGAGTAGTAAGTTTTAATTATGACAAATTAAAAAATTAATTTATTTAATATTTTAAAACAACTTCTATATATAAAGCTTTTTAATTAAACATACCGTTTGACAGTTGAAAGATATGCTAATGAAAAATCAAGATAAAATCTACTTCCTCTGTCTCAAAATAAGTTAATTTTTGGTTTTTTCGATTTGTTCCAAAATAAATTCTTTTTTGGCTAATCAATACATCGGAGTTTATAAAAGTAGACAATAAATATATTAGGAGTAGGTAAAGTGAAAATTAATTGAATTGGGATTTGATAGGTAATATAGTTTTTTAGTTTTGTATTGATATGTGTTTTATGAAATAAGTGAAAAATAAATTTAGTCATAAATATTTTCTTTGTCTCAAAATATAAAAGATTTTAAATGGATATGATTAAACACTAGATTGTTTAAACTTATATTTTGGGATGAAGAACGGATCCATCTCTATACTTTCGGGGGGAGAGATGGGTGAGCTTGAGCCATAAAGGCGATGACTTGTTTTGATTTAAAAAAAGAGCGATGTGGCTAGGGGAAGAAGGCAACGGCAGGATGAAGGGAGCCTATTTACTGCTGGCTTCTCAAAAGTCTTCGCCCCTGTCACGCTGTTACTCCACTCCACAAGGTCAGAGTCCTGTTGTTTCCCTGGTTACTATGGGTACTCCGACGGCTGATTTCTTTTGGTCATTTTTCTAACTTTTTCTACTTATTTTCTAAACTATTAAATGATATATTTTTTTTAACAAAATTTATAAAAAATTGTTTTAAAAAATTATATTAATTTATTTTTAAAATAAATTAGTTAAAACTTAATTAATTATACATTAATAAGATTCTAACCCCTCCTTCCGCTAGCTATTCCCTCGCTGTGTGTGTCAGGCTTACTTCGCGTAGTCGCTAGTGTGACCGAAGAAACATCTGCTTGTACTGATAGCTGATGCAAGGTTGAATCTTGCCATCTTTGGGTTGGTGTGTGGACTGAAACCGGGTCCACCCACCGGCACACTTTAAGTGTTTGCTTAAGCCTCAAAGCCGATTTTGAACTCAGCGTCTTCTCACCTAAAAATCTATTTAATTTTTTTAAAAGAAAACTTTAAATTTTCAAACCTCGGTCATAATCCAAACCAGACAGAAAAAAATTACCAGAATTTCTCCACATCTTAATTGTCATTAAGTACTATAATTATCAATTCGTATGATCTAAAACAACTAGAAATGGATTAGCTACCCAATACCCGATGTCCAGTGCATCGTGTAAACTATACCTAGGAAAAAAACCAGAGCCTAAAATTTTCTACATCCGTCACTAAAATACATTACGACGCCTAAATTTTGTAACCAATCTCGGATAAATTAATATGATGTGAAAAGATGAATATACCTACACATGACAAATTTCATTTTAAATAAACACATGAAAATCTTAATGTTTCTCCTAGCATATAGTAAATGCTTGACTAGAAGCTTGTAGCGTACTATTTTCATCCCAAAATAAATAAACCTAATGATATGATATATTAGCATGTATTACGTTTGTTTATTTTGTACTACATAAAATATGTCACCTCCTGCATTGCTAAAATTTGTTACATATATTATATTTGTTTATTTTAGAAGAGAGGGAGTATGCGTGTGCGGTTGTGCCAAGAAAAAACTGAAGATAAGAGTAGACCAGTACTCCAGTAGAGTTATTATCGTATTTATTCGCAAGGTCTAGTTCTGGTGCAAATCAAACCTGTTCGCTACTGTTCATCAAGTGATGCTCCGTATCATCTCGAGTGGTATAAATGCAATACTAACATCTCCACAAAATTCCTTGAACGCTTTGATTTTGTACAACCTGTCTAACAATAATCCTGCATAAATTCTGTGGGGGTCATTCAGAAGGAGGAAAAGTAAGGAATAAACAAAACAAGCTGGTTCCAAATTGATGGTGTCATCAGCATATATTCAGCAAATCAAGGCTAAAAAAACGTTGGGTTTTTAAAGGAAAAGTTCCATGCATGTAGTAGTACCTGTTGCCAATTGCAGAAATTGTAGTGAAATACCAGATCATGGCTATATTTAGGGCCCAATGGGTTCGCTCACCAAGGTTGCATTAGAGGTAGTTGGGGAGCTTTTTTCCCTTTAAACCGATCGATGTTATGGATGATTATGGGTCCGTTTATTATTCTACCTGTACACCGTGATTAAGTATTTCAATATGGACATTCAGTTCTTGAACTGTTGGAACCCTCATCTGAATCGAAGTCCTAAATTCTTAATTCGCTGTTCAGGTGCTTGTCTGGTCAATATTCAAGAGATCAAATCCACCCAAAAATCGATCTCCAACAAAATATTGTTGCTGTCGTACACAGTATATTATACCAAGCTCATAAGGTATCTCACTTTCACTTACTGCACATTGCTAAGCACAACACATCTTTTCATCCATGTAGGCTGAGTTTGTTGGTGTTAGTCAGGAACTCATTTTTTTCGTACGAAAAATGAAATGATTCATTAGCACATAATTAATTAAATATTTACTAATTTTTTTTAAAAAATAGATTAATATGATTTTTTAAAGCAATTTTCATATAGAATTTTTTTTTCAAAAAACACACCGTTTAGCAGTTTGAAATGTATGCGTGCGAAACACGAGGGAGGAAAGTTGGAAAAACCATATGCCGAACACACCCAGTGTCCCTGAACACATTGGGTTCGTGGTGCATCGTAATCTTCCCATTCTAAAATAAACTAATTTCAATAATTTAAGTTTTATTCTAAAATAATTAAAATTTAACCTCATACCTATCCTCCCGTTCATAAATAGAGAAGTTGCGTCCCTTCAATATTCTTACTATTCACAACAATATTATTTTCTATAAAAGCCGCTTTGATCTTTTACAGCTATCACTAAACACTAAAGTTTGGGGATTATACAAATCTACATATTTTGAGACAGGAAGAGTATAAGTTTGTTTTTCCAGTTGACGTACCATGCAAACATGAGATTAGGTGTTGATTTAGTATGTGAAAGGATCTTCATGTCACCTAGAGAGAGGATGAATAGACATTTAAAATTTTTATGAAAATGCGAAAGCTAGGTTTTTCGAAAATTTCAGAATATTTTCGGATATTTTCGAAAATATCATATTTATAAGAAAAGTAGCAAGTTAAAAAAAAGGATAGTGGCACACAAAGGAAAAAGATTGCACAAACAACAATTAAGCTACTAACGGCTCCAAATAACAAAGCTAGATGAATGAGCGAGAGATATCACCGGGATTCTTATAAGATGATGTGTTTTCGAAGTTGAAATCCTTGAGGGGATTCTACTCTCCGTTGAGGAACTCACAATGAGTCAGGTCTTTTCCAACCTTATCCTTATGAGGTTGCACAAATGCATTCCTTTCAGTAAGGTTATTTCTTCTCTTTCGAAGGTGAGATCCAACCTTCACAACTCTCTTAGCACACCACAAACGAATCGGAGTCTCGAGGTTGACTTTTAGTCGTCTAGGTATCCTCAACCACCAAAAGTAATAAATACAACAAAGATTTCTTAAGGATGAATAGAGTGTTCAACAAATCTTCATGAAGTCAACACCAAGTACTCAAACAAACTCAAATCAACCACTCTCGCACACACACGAAATCCAAACTTGTAGATCGGTGGAGAGGAAGAAGTGAGAAGGCAATGCTCAAAAGTGAATCTCAAGCAAAGCAAGCCAAGGACATAAGATATGCAATGAAGCCAGCAGCTCTAGCGTGTGGGTGAAGGTGGCTATTTATAGCCACACCCTCAGATCTGCCCGTTGGGAGCAAAAATTCTTTCTTTTTCGAAAATTTCCAAAGGACCTTTGAAAACTTCTGAAAATCATCAGTACCAAAATCCAACTTGAATAGCCCATTTCGAATATTTTCGAGCACCTTCAAAAATTTTCAAAAAACTCCAGTACCAAAGAAAATCTTTAACTTGCTACATCGGAAATTTCCAAAGACACTTTGGAAAAGTCCGAAAGTCACCACTACTGAAAATGAGCTTTGCAACATGACGGAGCGTGAAACTCCTCACCGGGAGACCGTGCAGGTCCCCCTTTGCCGGTTCGGCCGAGGGTGCAAGGTGAGGTTCTTAGCCCCTGATCTGAGGGATCTCAGCGAGAAAGAACGCGTGGACACAGGCGGTTTAGACAGGTTCGGGCCGCTGAGAAGCGTAATACCCTACTCCTATGTTTTGGTAGATCTGTGAATGTGAAGGGATCCAGAGAGAGTTCAGCCTCTAGACCAAATCGGCCAGAGTCTGATCCCCTCTCTCCTAGGCCTGGGCCTCCTTTTATATGGCAAGGGGCTACCACATGGGCCATAAGCTGCCTAAGAAAGAAAACATTCATTTACAATTAGGGCTATCCTACTGCTGGAAGCAGCCTCTGACAGACGCCGCAGCATGCCTCTACTCAGCCAGCTGACCCATCCGGGGGACGCCCGTTTCGACCTTCATTAAATGGCGGGCGACTTTCTCGTCTCGCCTGTGCCGGAATCTGGAATGCATCTGACCGGGACTGACGTACCAACTCTGGGAGTTGGCACGTCAGCTTTGGCTGAGAGACGAGAGACAGAGGGCTCTCATCATTCTGACGAGACGGGGCGAGGCGTGCCGCAGGCCGCCTGGCGCCACCTAACCCGCGATCTGACCGGTCTGTGATCGGTCACTCGCTGTGACCGGTCACGGACCGTATAGGCATGCGCCACGCCGCATTTAGATGAGCTCTGCGGCGTAGTGCGCTCGTCTGAACCGCCATAAATACGGTTAGATGAGCTCTGCCATGCTCACCTAACCTTCGCACGTGGCACCAAAACCCCAGGGGGTCGGGGCGCCCCAGCCCTCGGGGCAGAATCGGGAGCGGCCCGACCCCGGGGGGAGACCGGGAGGGCAGCCGCCACGTCACCCTCGGGTCCGACCCCTCCAGGGGAACGGGCCATGTGGATCACAGCGGCCGCCCTTCCCTTTGATCTCGACACCCCCGGTCCCATGTCATCGACAGTAGCCCCTGGCGTTACGCCTGGGTGGCCACACACCGGGGGGGCACCCAAGCTTGACGCCACCCCTCGGGCCTGGTGACAGGTGGGACCGGCCCCAGAGGCGGGCAGGACTCCTATGGTCGCGAGTCGCGCTCATCGGTGAGGAATGTCAATCGATATTAATGAGCGGTCTCTTTGTAACCGTAACATTACTCGAGGCAGCGCGCGAATCGGGACACGTCGGTCCGTTTCGCCCGGGGATGTGATGATGGCGCTTTTTGCGGTAACTGAGCGCAATTAATGCGCACACGATCTGCCCCTCCTCAACCGCCACAGCCGCACGACTGCCACGTGCGCCGTAAGCGGGCGAGTGGGGTTAGTGGAGGCGTGGGCGCGAGAAACGAGGGGGCAAGGTAATGGGCGCGGGAAACGAGGAGCCGAGCGCGACATAGGCAAGGGTATAAAAGGCGCCGAGGAAGGGATTCGCTTCCTTCCTCTCGCCACTTTTTCCTTGTCTTTGCCACCCGTGCTCTAGCTCTTCGTTTCTCTCGCCTTAACCTCGCCACGCGCACTCGTTCTCAAGCTCCCCCTCCGTCGGCGCCATGACGCGGAGCTCCGCACCGCTTGACGGCAGTGTGCTGCCGTCTTCTCGCATTACCAGCGAGAGGCAGGTCGGGCTGCCGCGCCGGTTCATGCCGGAATCTGCCACCCGGGAGGTGGTCATGCTGGGCGAGGGACGCCCGGCGCCGCACTACCCGGGGCGGTCCGTCTTCTTTCTCGCCTCCGCCGAGCAGGAGTCCGCACTCCGCCTCCGCGAAGACGTGCTCGCCGAGCGGGGGCGAGCCCTCGAGGAGGCCGAGGCCGCGGTGTAGCGGCAGGCGGACAGCCTGCTCCTCCGCGAGGCGGCGCGGGAGGAGCAGGCGCGCCGCAATCTGGAAAGCGCCCACACTGAGAGGGGCGCGCTGAACCAGTGGGCCTCTGAACTCGAGGCGCGGGCGAAGGAGCTGGACGCGCAAGCACGCAGCGGCGGGGCGGCCGCGGACCACGGCGATCTAGCCGCCCGCCTCACAGCCGCCGAGCACACCATCGCCGAGCTGCAAGGCGCCCTGGACTCGTCCGTCGGGGAGGTTGAGGCCCTCCGGCTGGCGAACGAGGTGGGGCCCGGCATGCTTCGGGATGCCGTCTCCCGCCTCGACCGCGCTGGGCGTCAGGCGGGTATCTGGAGGGGGTGGTACGCGAAGTACGCCGCCAACCAGGGGGGCCTCGCCCAGCGCCTCTCAGAGATGGCCGGGGACCTTGAGAGGCTCCCTGAGGAGATCGAGGAGACGATCAAGTCTTCCTCAAGGGACCTCGCCCAGGGGGCGGTGGAGCTCGCGTTGGCGAGCTACCAAGCCCGGGACCCCGACTTCTCCCCGTGGATGGCGCTGGAAGAGTTCCCTCCCGGGACCAAGGAGAGCGCGCGCGCGCAAGTCCGGGACGCCGCCGACCAAATCGTCCACGGCTTCGAGGGGACGGCCCCTCGGCTCGCTTTCGCCCTCGACTTCGACGAGAAGGGGGACGGCGACGACGGCGCGGACGACGACAGCGACGGCGAGGTCGATGACCCGGGCGCGTCGGAGTGAGCCCCCGGGCCCCCGCGTATCTTAATAATTTTTCCTTCATCTTCTGAGGCCTTCGAGCCAATGCTTGTACAGACTGGCTTTATTTTACCTGCGATCAAATAAGATTTTAATCTCTATTTCAGTTATGTTTGATATATGCACGCGATAAGGATGGTCTGTGTCGCGATCCTTCTGCGTCTTGGCTTGAGCGAGGGCTCGTGCTCGGGCCCCAACCTCAAGCGGCGCGGGTCGGAGCTAGTGCATGGGGAGATCCGCATGTCGAGACTGGCCAGGCCGGGAGCGCGGTGACCGAGGGTTGTGGGGACCCGATTGTGGGCCATTGCCGATTACCCCCCGGAGTTCACCGCGCCCCGGGGCACGGCTCGGTTCTAGGCCCCGTTTGGCGATTTTAGACGACCCGGGCTGCCGAGGGCAAGGTCGAGCATGAGCAGACTGACTCAAGTGAAGACTTTTCAAAAGGAAACGATAACACCGATGCGGTCCTTAGGAAATTGAAAATGCTTGTTATTGAAATGCTGGGAAATAAATTAAACAAGTATGTGCATGTGGGAGCCCCCGGCCAACCCTGCGTGGCCGAGGGGGGCGCGGGGTTGGCCTGAGCCCGAGGTACGACACCCGACCCCCTTATGGGTAGAAGTGGCGAAGATGCTCGATGTTCTATGGGTTAGGCAGCTCTGTTTTGCCCATGGCCAATCGAACCGAGCCCGGCCGGGGACACCGATCACTCGATACGGACCCTCCCACATTGGTGAGAGTTTGCTCAGTCCAGCACGCATTTGGACGCGGCGTAGGACGAGATCGTCGACGCAGATTGATCGGGCCCAGACATGGCGCTGATGGTAGTGCCGCAGGCTTTACTGGTAGCGCACGACTCGGAGGGCCGCGCGCCGCCTTCGCTCTTCCAGGTAGTCGAGGTCGTCTCGGAGAAGCTGATCTTGATCAGCCTCACAATACATGGTGGCCCGAGGGGACCTCAGGGTGAGCTCGGATGGGAGGACCGCCTCCGCGCCGTAGACAAGGAAGAAAGGCGTTTCCCCAGTCGCTCGGCTTGGAGTGGTTCAGTTTGCCCAGAGCACCGCCGGCAGCTCCTCGATCCACGAATCGCCGTGCTTCTTGAGGATGTTTTAGGTCTTGGTCTTGAGGCCCTTGAGGATTTCCGCATTGGCGCGCTCCACTTGGCCGTTGCTTTTGGGGTGGGCAGGTGAGGCGAAACAGAGCTTAATGCCCATGTCTTAGCAGTAGTTATCGAAGAGCTCACTAGTGAACTGGGTGCCGTTGTCCGTAATGATACGGTTAGGTACCCCGAACCGAGCAGTGATGCCCCTGATGAATTTTAGCGCCGAGTGCTTGTCGATCTTGATGACCGGATAAGCCTCGGGCCACTTAGTGAACTTGTCGATTGCGACGTACAGATACTCGAACCCGCCCGGAGCCTTCCTGAAGGGACCCAGGATGTCCAGCCCCCAGACAGCAAACTGCCAAGAAAGAGGTATGGTCTGGAGGGCCTAAGCCGGCTGATGCGTTTGCTTGGCGTGAAACTGGCATGCCCTGCATCGTCGGACCAGGTCAACTGCATCGTGGAGCGCCGTCGGCCAATAGAAACCCTGGCGAAAGGCCTTGCCAACTAAGGTGCGCGAGGCGGAGTGGGCCCCGCACTCGCCTTCATGGACATCAACGAGAAGCTCAACGCCCTGTTCCCGAGGAATGCACTTCAGGAGGACTCTGTTGGCCCCGCGCCGGTAGAGGGTCCCTTCCACCAGCACGTAGCGTTTGGAGATGCGATGGGCGCGTTCACTCCCTTCGCGGTCCTTGGATAGAGTCTGATCTGTGAGGAACGCCTGGATCTCAGCCATCCAAGCGATCAATCTTGGGGGGCCGGGGTCGGCCCCCCCGGGTCCCGAGGCCTGGACTCCGATGGGCCTCGGGGGCCGCTCAGGCGCGTCCGTCTCCCTTAGGGGGTCGGGCCGCGCCGACGGCTAGGCCAGCCTTTCTTCAAAGGTGCCCGGTGGGGTCGGGGCTCGCGATGAAGCGAGCCGTGAGAGTTCGTCGGCGACCGCGTTATCCCGTCTGGGCACGTGCCGAAGTTCTATCCCATCGAAATGGCGCTCCATACATCGCACCTCGCGGACATAGGCATCCATCTGCGGGTCGGAGCACCGGTACTCCTTGGAGACCTGGTTAACGACCAACTGGGAGTCGCCTAGAACCAGGAGGCGGCGGATCCCCAATCTGGCCGCCACTCTGAGTCCCGCAAGGAGTCCCTCATACTCCGCCATATTGTTGGTTGCCCGGAAATCTAGGCGAACCAGATATCTGAGGACGTCTCCGCTCGGGGAGGTCAAGGTGACCCCCGCGCTGGCGCCCTGAAGGGCCAGGGAGCCGTCGAACTGCATCACCCAGTAGGCGGCGTGAGGCAGCTGCGAGGGGCTCGTGTTGGCCTCGGGGGCGGAGACGGGCTCGGGAGCCGGGGTCCATTCCGCCACAAAGTCGGCGAGGGCCTGGCTCTTGATCGCGTGGCGTGGCTCAAAGCGCAAGTCAAACTCGGAGAGTTCGATTGCCCATTTTACCACCCGTCCCGTACCCTCTCGGTTGCGCAAGATCTGGCCAAGTGGGTAGGACGTGACCACCGTGACCCGATGCGCTTGGAAATAATGGCGCAGCTTCCTCGAGGCCATCAGAATCGCGTAGAGCATCTTCTGGGCCTGAGGGTACCGGGTCTTGGCGTCCCGCAGCGCCTCACTAACGAAGTAGATAGTCCGCTGCACCTTTCTGCGGGGGCTGTCCTTCTCGTTGGGGGCACCGTTCCCGGGGCGCTCATCCTCCGAGGGGCCTTGCCGGGCCCACTCAGCTTCTGTGCCGACGACCTCGGGGTCGGAGGGCGTCAGGCGCGGCCTTCCCACAGTGGCCCGAGGGCCTTCCTGGGGGTCGGGGGCGTCCGGCGCCGTCGGACAAGCGGGCAGAGGGCCACATCCGGTCGTCAGGGGCCTTAGGCCGCCGTCCGGCTCGGGGGCCTCTCCTCTCTTCTCTCTCCCGGGTCGGGTCGGCACAGGGTGGGGGCGCGCGGGCCGGGGGCTGTCCTCGTCGCGCTCCACAACCAACGCCGCGCTGACTACCTGCGGAGTTGCCGCCAAGTAGAGTAGCAACGGCTCATCTGGCTCCGGGGCGACCAGGATCGGGGGGGAGCTGAGGTACGCCTTCAACTGGATGAGGGCCCGCTCAGCCTCCTCCGTCCAGGTAAATGGCCCGGAGCGCTTAAGGAGCTTAAATAGGGGCAGCGCCTTCTCTCCCAGCCTCGATATGAATCGGCTTAAGGCAGCCATGCATCCGGTGACGCATTGCACGTCCTTAAGCTTGCTGGGGGGCGCATCCGCTCTATAGCTCGTATCTTCTCGGGGTTGGCCTCAATGCCTCGGGCAGAGATCAAGAACCCGAGAAGCTTGCCCGCAGGCACACCGAACACGCACTTTTCGGGGTTCAGCTTTATGCGGGCGGAGCGGAGACTTTCGAAAGTCTCCGCTAAATCTGAGAGCAAGGTCTCTTGATTGCGCGTTTTCACAACCAAGTCATCGACATAGGCCTCAACATTGCGTCCTATCTGACTATCCAAAGAAATACGAGTAGTACGCTGAAAAGTAGGACCTGCATTCTTTAACCCGAAGGACATGGTTGTATAACAATAAGTTCCTACAGGGGTAATGAATGCAGTTTTTTCCTCATCCTCCCTAGCCATGCGAATCTGATGATATCCTGAGTATGCATCTAGAAAGCACAAAAGGTCGCACCCCGCGGTGGAGTCGACGATTTGATCTATGCGTGGCAGGGGATAAGGGTCCTTAGGACATGCCTTGTTGAGGTCGGTGTAGTCGATGCACATCCGAAGCTTGCCGTTCGCCTCGGGGACGACGACCGGGTTCGCGAGCCACTCCGGATGGATGACCTCACGGATGAATCCGGCCTCCAGGAGCCGCGCCACCTCCTCGCAGATGAAGGCTTGGCGTTCCAGGGCCTGCCGTCGCACCTTCTACCGGACGGGCCTTGCGCCCGGCCGCACGGCGAGACGGTGCTCAATCACCTCCCTGGGGACCCCGGGCATGTCCGTCGGTCTCCAAGTGAAGACGTTGGCGTTTGCCCGCAGGAAGGAGACGAGCGCGTCTTCCTATTTGTCGTCCAAGAGACCACCGATCCGGGTGGTCTTGGACGGGCCGTCGCCCAGGGCGACCTCCTTCACCGGGACCTCGTCGCCTGAGGCCATCCGCTGCCTCGGGGCGGTCGAGGTGGAGGCGCCGAGCCTCTCGTCACCGCCCGCGGGCTTGGATACCGCGGCGAGACGGTCCGCGCGCTGCTCCATACAAGCGAGCGTGACTTTGAGGTCGCCGTGGACGGTGATGGGGCCATTGGGGCCCGGCATCTTCATCTGAAGATAGGCGTAGTGGGTAGCTGCCATGAACTTTACTAACGCAGGCCTTCCTAGGACCGCGTTGTAGGGCAGACTGAGGTCCGCCACATCAAAGTCCACCCGCTCGGTGCGGAAGTTGGTGGGACCACCGAAGGTGACCGGGAGGTCGATGTGACCCAGCGGCCAGGTGTGCCCCGGCATCATGCCGATGATCGGCTGGGACGGCCGGAGCTCCATCCGCGGGGCCTTGATAGCATCGAAGGCCGCGGGGGAAAGGATGTTGAGGGCCGCGCCCCCGTCTATCAGGACGCGCCCCAACTTCACATTGCAGACGGTGGGGGAAACCACCATCGCGATCTGCCTTCCCCAGGCAACGCATGGCGGGTGGTCGGTCTGGTCAAAGGTGAGGGCGACCTCGGACCAACGCGCCCGCCGCGTCGCCTCATGGGTAGGGGCTGCGACCAGAAGCTCTCGCTTCATGGCCCTGAGGCTCCGGCGAAAAGCATGAGCGCACGCTCCCCCATCAACGGTGGCGATGGTGGCCTCGGGCTCCTGAAAGCCCAGATCATCGTCGCCATCGTCGATGTCCTCGGCGGGGGCCTTATGCCTGGCCTCACTTCGCCGGTTGCCGGTGGGAGTCGCCGGGGCCTTGCCCTCACGGCGCTCCTGCCTCCTCTCCTCCTCCCACTTCCTCGTCCGCTCGGCCAAGCTTTTGACCGCGTGGCAGTCGGCGAGGTCGTGGAGAGAGGTGTTGTGCACGGTGCACCATCTGCTAGCCGGGCGCTCCCTGCTGAGAGCGTCAGCCTCCTTCTTTTTGTCGCCCTCGGGCCCCCGAAAACGGGGGGCCCGCGAAGCGCCCTCAACGGCGAGGACGTGACCCTCGTCGTCGGAACGGGCCGACCTCTTCTTCCTCCTCCTATCCCGCCGCCCTGAACACGAGCGGCGGACTCGGGGGCAGCCGGAGCCGCCGCTCCAGAGCCGGAGGAGTTCCAGGTCCAGGCCTCCTCCTGGCGAGCCACACGGTCCGCGAGCTCGAAAAGCTGCGCGGTGGTCTGGGGCTCCTTGGAGGCGATCTTCTCGAGCATGCGGTTATGCCGCACGCCCCCCCTGAATGCGTAGATCACCGCATGCGCAGGGATGCATGGTATGGTATTGTGGACTTGACAGAACCGCTGGATGTACGAGCGGAGAGACTCATCGTCCCTCCGCTGTACCGCGTGCAAGTCCGCCTCTTCGCCTGGGCGCGGGTATGTGCCCTGGAAGTTCGTGGTGAACTGTTGGCACAAATCCTCCCAGGAGTGGACCTACGCGGGTGACAGGCTCATTAGCCAACCCCGCGCCTGGCCTTTCAGGGCCATGGGAAAGAAGTTCGCCATGACCCTGTCGTCACCCCCCGCGTCTTCTATCCCGGTCGTGTAGATCTGGAGAAACTCAGCAGGGTTGACGCTTCCATCATATTTTTCGGTGATGGTGGGCTGGAACCTCGGGGGCCAACGGACATTCCGAAGGCTCGCCACGAAGGCTCGACGGCCAGCACCACCAACCGGGGACACGGGGGGCCGGCCCCTGTGACCAGAACGGAGCGGCGCCCCAGAGGAGGAGGCGACTTCCGTTGCATGGGCGGCGCGACGAGCGTCGCTCTGGCGCTCGATATCGAGCCGGGTGTCTGGCCCCCCATGCATATCTTCTTGAGTCGGAGGCGCTGATGAGGGAACTGCGGACGAACGGCGTGTGTCGGCCGTCGTCCGCCGCGCCCTCCGCCTCGACGACATAGAGCCGGCAGCGGCAGCTCCAGAGGTCTCGGTGGCGGAAGACCGCCTGTCGGTGCCTAGGCGCTGCTGCACCGTCAGGACCAGGTTGGCCACATCATCCAGCTAACGCTGGGCTGGGGTCTCTGGATCGGGGACAACGGCGGGTGACGCAAGAGTGCGCCCGCAGCCTGGAGCGCGCCCTGGGACGTGCCGCCATCGCCGTAGGTGAGGCGATGACGCCGTCCTCCTTCATCGCCTGTGAGCGGCGAGGTCGCGGATCCCTCGACCTCCTCAAGCGCCTTCCCCCGCCCAAGATTCCGGCGGGAGGGGGACGACGGGGCGCAAGCCCGATGGCGCGGGTTCTGCTCCCCGCCATCACCGCTGGCGTTCAAAGAAGGGTTGTACGTCGCTGCCTCTTCGGCCATAGGGCTGACCTGGCGAAGCTTGGCGCACACGAAAGGAGATGGGGGCTCAGAAAAACACACGCGTGCGCCCCCTACCTGGCGCGCCAGATGACGGAGCGTGAAACTCCTCACCGGGAGACCGTGCAGGTCCCCCTTTGCCGGTTCGACCGGGGGCGCAAGGTGAGGTTCTTAGCCCCTGATCTGAGGGATCTCAGCGAGAAAGAACGCGTGGACACAGGCGGTTTAGACAGGTTCGGGCCGCTGAAAGCGTAATACCCTACTCCTGTGTTTTGGTAGATCTGTGAATGTGAAGGGATCCAAAGAGAGTTCAGCCTCTAGACCAAATCGGCCAGAGTCCGATCCCCTCTCTCCTAGGCCTGTGCCTCCTTTTATATGGCAAGGGGCTACCACATGGGTCATGAGCTGCCTAAGAAAGAAAATATTCTTTTACAATTAGGGCTATCCTACTGCCGGAAGCAGCCTCTGACAGACGCCGCAGCACGTCTCTGCTCAGCCAGCTGACCCATCCGGGGGACGCCCGTTTCAACCTTCATTAAATGGCGGGCGACTTTCTCGTCTCGCCTGCGCTGGAATCTGCAATGCATCTGACCGGGACTGACGTACCAACTCCCGGAGTTGGCACGCTAGCTCCGGCTGAGAGACAGAGGGCTCTCATCATTCTGACGGGACAGGACGAGGCGTGCAGCAGGCCGCCTGGCGCCACCTAACCCGCGATCTGACCAGTCTGTGATCGGTCGCTCGCTGTGACCGGTCACGGACCGGATAGGCATGCGCCACGCCGCATTAAATGCGGCGTAGTGCGCTCGTCTGAACCGCCATAAATGCGGTTAGGTGAGCTCTGTCATGCTCACCTAACGTTCGCACGTGGCACCAAAACCCCAGGGGGTCGGGGCGCCCCAGTCCTCGGGGCAGAATCGGGAGCGGCCCGACCCCGGGGGGAGACCGAGAGGGCAGCCGCCACGTCACCCTCGGGCCCGACCCCTCCGGGGGAACGGGCCACGTGGATCACCGCGGCTGCCCTTCCCTTTGATCTCGACACCCCCGGTCCCATGTCACCGACACAACACATTTCGGAAATTTCTGAAACATGTTCAGAAAATTCCAAAAAGGACCAGTACTAAAATTGCAAGTTTCGATAATTTCCGAACAGGTCTTCGGAAATAACCGAAAAACACCAGAACCGTTTTTCGAAGGCAAAAGCACTTCGGAAATTTCCGAAGTTGGTTTTAGAAAACTCCGAAAAACTCTAGTACACAAATTCAAGGAAGAGAACCACTTCAACAAAGACTTTTGAGCACCAAACTCATCCCTAGACATCAAGGCAACATCCCACTTAATAGTACGGCTTTCCTACCAACTCAAGAGCAAATAGAAAAGCTTTACCAATATGAATACCTTTACGTTATCTTCTTTCTTTGTCTTGATCAATGATAATATGAAATTTGGCTTGATGTTCATGAATGAATCACATGCTCTTGATCTTCAACATTTCATCTTGTTCTTCTTCTTCACCAAGGGTTGATCCTCAGCAACTTATGACATTCTATGGCCTCGATTGGTTCATCGGTATTCGGCCAAACACTTGCTCCTTCACCACTACGTCGGGTCCTTCGGCGCCAAGCCTCCGCTTGCCCTTCTCCCATGCATGGTTCATCATGTAGCCAAGTCTTACCAATCCTTCATCGCATCTTGTCATCTTCCGTCACTTGTAGCTTTGCATCACAATAAAACCATAATGTATTACATCTTCTTCCTCATCTTCACCGGCTCTTCATCGGACTAATCCCTTGCTTATACACTCAATAAGTGCATTAATTCCTTAATCGTTTGTCATCAATTAACCAAAACCTATTAGGGACATAGATGCTCTTTCAGTATGCCAAAATGAGAAGTAAGCATAGCTTAACAGATTAGCTTTTTTGGTGGTGAAACCTACTCATCCGGGTTTAAGTCCTAGACTTGACATGGATATTCTTATTTATAGCTATTTTTTTCAGCGGTACACAACATAGTCGATAGCAAGACGCTTATGATGACTTTGTGAATTTTAAGATTTGTCACTTTTGTTTTTGAATGTGCTTATAAGGATATGATGTGCGTGTTTATGTGAGCGCCTACGTTTGTACTAATGTTTCGAAAAATATATTGGCATGGCCAAATCTTAGTATGTAAATTTTGTCAACATTTATGTGTACAAGTTTTGATAGCAAACAAACATGATAAAAAGGGTTTTAAATGTCAATGTTTTGGATAAGGCATGTTTTGGCTTGAAAACAAAATTATCCTAATAGCAGGAAAACCTATGTGTTATGACGTTTTTACCTCGCAAGTTTAACAATCCTATCCAACAAAATTACTGGCAATTTCTATTGTGATACCATCAACATCACCAGATATTATTACTTAAGCAGAACTTAACATCTTACAAATGCTGGTTGTGTTGCACGCGTGCATGTTTAAAAAGGACTATTAAGCCAGTTTTAGAATATGGGATTCTATTTCGGATTTTTTTTATAATATTCTACTCAAAGCAAGTATTTATTATTAGTCAATGTAGAATTATAAATACAACGTGTGAATCTAACTAATGATTTCAATACGGATTCATTTTCAGTCAACAGAATATATAACTCATTTTCTTTGCCAGTTCAACTCAAATAACCGTCCAATTCGAACTCTACTCCGTACCATCTGCAGTGAAGGTGTCTTGTTGCCCTTCCGTAGGACTTCTTCCCCTTTTTTCCCAGCATGCAGCGCCACAAAAAAAGGATCAGGGCGTTCGCTGCAGTGTGACGCAGTTGTGGCCTGCGGATTAAAGCAGAGAATTATGGAGTAGAAGCTGAGGTTGGTGGCGCGCGTAATTCCCAGCAAAAAGAATTGGAGCAGCGGCGCTTGCGCCGGAGCAAAGGTCGCCATGCCAATGCAAAAAGGCTCTCGATTCCATTCGAATTTCCAAAAGGAAGCGTGGATATAGGTAGTAATTGATTAGACAATATATATATATATAAAGGTCGCCATGCCAATGCAAAAAGGCTCTCGATTCCATTCGAATTTCCAAAAGGGAGCGTGGATATAGGTAGTAATTGATTAGACAATATATATATATATATATATATATATATATATATATATATATATATATATATATATATATATATATATATATATATATATATATATATATATATATATATATATATATATATATATATATATGTATGTATGTATATGTATATGGTGGTAGATTGATACCGGCGACACCATAATAATCATGATTAGATCGGAGGCTTAAAGACCCGTCCTTGTTTAATATATGGGTGCCAGCGAGACGAGCAAGAGGTCGAGGAATGAAGGATCGGCGGAAATGAGCGGATTAGCATGCTAATCATGCACTCCTTGGATAGGTTTATTCAAGGTATCATCGAGTGCTCGATCGATCGAAGATGTTCTTTCCTCCTCCTTTGTGGAATAAAGGAAATGCTTGGCTCGTTTAGGCCGGCTAGCTAACCTTCCCTTTTTTAAGAAAGTAGGCCTAGTAATTTTTAGTTAAGGGCTGGCTGGACCCAATGCCATTTGAGTATATTTCGAGTTTGGCAACTTTAGTTTTGGTAAATGTCTCCCTAAAATTATGTTAGGTACTCCGTACTTATCCAAATAGACGAAGGAATAAAAACAAATAAAATAAGGACAGTGACTGAAAAGCAGAATTTCACAAGAAAAGTATCACAGGATATTATTGCTTCCAAGATATGTTTTATATTTTTATTAAGAAATTCTCCGTAGGAAAAAAGAACTACATTTATAAATAAATTATGTATTATTTTAGCCAATCAGGTAGTCTGGTAATATATATAAATTATACATATTATTTTATGCTTGACTTCACCATCCAATTCAAATTATGGTGCCCATAAATATCACATATACATGGGTGTGTTAGAAATACTGGTGCTTCTCATCATTTGTTGTGTACTTGTGTGGCTGATAAACCGTGAAAAAATAAAACAAACAACCAAATATGATTTATGAATAAAAACTTTCATATCTGTGTTCATAGATATTTAAAAGCAAATGTTAAAAAATAACTACAATAAAAAAACCCTCAAAATTAACTCTAAAATTAAGTTTTAAATTTTAGTTGTGGCTGATATTGTCTTAAGTAAACGATGGAGCAGACTGTTTTCAAGAAAAAACTCTACACTACTTTAAAAATAATATCATGGCTGTGGTGACAAATATGCTACCACACCACCTGTGTCACTCTTCTTTTTACGTCTTGCTCACTGAATTTTGAAATATTAATGTCTTCCATGCATGGTTCTCTTTTTATTTAGCTTTCTAAAAATCATTATTTTATATGAGTTAAAATTCATAATTAATTAATATGTGTAAACATTTATCAATTGCTCGTGTAAATAAAAAGTGAATTACGTGCTTAATGGAAAAATCACATGGTCTGTTTTGAACAATAAGGTTATACGACCTCCAATAGGAATAGAAAAATCACATTTAAGGCTTATTTGATTGGGAGGAATTTTAACCCATAGGAATAGAAAACATAGAGGAATAAGAATACATACACACATCAATCTATAAGAATTTTTTCAAAAGGTTTAAGTGGATGGAAAATTTTCTATGTTTTCTCTATAGAACTTGTAGGATAGAGAATTTTTCTATGTTTTCTCTCTACTTCATGCATACAAACCGAATGGTATTCATAGGAATTAATCCATAGGAATCCAAGTCCTCTACTTTTCCTTCAAACCAAATAAGCCCTTTAGAATGTGTAGTAGTTCCTCTTGTGTTCTTCATTTTTGAGACACAACTTTCCATTTTCTATGGCCAACAAGGGAGAGACTATAGACCCTAAATTGACCACTCACACTAACAATCATAGCTCCCCCTACCCATCCAGCTTTTATATCCCATCAGAGATTTGCATCACCATCTGATCTAATATTTAAGTTGAGGTAATATTCCCAACATTCCCAATCTAGAGAATTCGCAGGTGATCGATTTCATATCATCCTTGCATTATCAATCCCACTCGTCTCCCACACATATTAACTTAATTAGGGGCCTCTCCCCGCAATATGTGATGAACAAGATTTAACCTTTCTCTTCCCAGATTCGAGATTTGGTTCGATCAGATCCTCCCTAGTTTTCCATCCTACGGCTCGATCGCAGCCTTTCCTTCCTCCGAACCGGTTCGATCGATCCCTCCTAGATCGCACTTTCGCCCTCACTTCCAAGCGGAAAACGACGCGCATCCACCATGCAAACGTTGATACTGTACGTACGCAGCTAGCTGCCGGGATCACCCGGTGACATGGGCACCGATCTCAGCATGCATGTATACCACCACAAAATTGCATATATATCATTCCTTGGTCGTCAACGTACTGCACTTAATAAGGGATCGGTAGATAAGCACAAAACCTGATGCCTAATCTGGCGGACAGATTGTAGGAATCTAGGACAAAACCACGTCCAAAAAAATGCCTTAATTGGGAGATGACGGATAATGGCTTTGCTTTGCTCGTGTGGTCGTTGCCGGCATGGGAGAAGTGGCCGCCGGACGAAGGCAGGTCCCCGATATGTGAAGCCATGCTCCGTAACGCCACGCACGGGCCCCCGCCCATACGGGATTTGTCGCGTTTGTGCGTCTTCTTTTAGGGCCCCCCGTGCGTATGCGCCCAGCTTACCGGTATTTTAAAATCTGTATGTGTTTATCTTGAGTTTATTTTCAGGGGGAAACCAAAACGAGTGCATGCGTGCAAACCAATAACTATCGAATCTTCCGGGATTTCAGAAGTCAAATCCTCCTGCGCTAAATAACAACCAATATTTTTTTCGAGGAAATAATAACAATAGCAAATAATAATTGTGTGATGATTATTAGTCCTACGTGTACCACTCGGACTACATGAGCTACCCAAGGAATTAGTACTACCTTCGTGTACCTAATACAGTTAGGATCCGGACCTTCAAAAACAACTTCAATTCGTGTACCTACATTACTTTTATGAGACTTGTTTTATATTGAATTTAAAAAGATTTTTTTTTAAAAAATGATTTTAAACTAAGAACCAATGACTTAGAGCTGTCAATAGGGTTGGGCCGTTGGGCATACGGTCAGAGCGGGCTTTTCGGTTTCGGTCATTTTGATTCGTTCTTTGCTCATGACCGAAATAACCAATAAATTTCAAGAGAAATAGAAAAAACACATAAATCATCAATAAATTTTGGCAACACACTTCTCCTATTTCAGAGCATGTTTCGACGGTCAAAAAACACAATGTAACAACAAACACTATATAACACCAAGTCACCAAGATAGCAGTTGCAACTTGACATTATTAATGAAACATGATACTCCTCCCTCCTTTAAACATAAGGTATTGTCAAACTCGACACGTTCTATAAATCTAGTCTTTGAACTTTTTATATCTATTACACTATAGTGTTTGTATCAAAAAATTTCATAACCATGGAAAAGTACATTTAAATGTCAATCCAACTATTTTTGCTAAATAGAATTTAATTTAAATTAGAATAATTGTTGGTTAAATATTGTAAGAGTTGAATATGAAAATATGAGCACCTTATATTGTTGAGAAAGAATGAATGCTGCTTAACAGGCTTGTAAATAATATTTCTGATTAGTTCGGTTTTAGTTAACTAAGGCCTATTGCCGAATTACTTATATTAAATTTGGTTACTTAGAAGTGATGATCGAATTTATGACCGAAATATTCAGTTTCTATCAATTATGCTCACCCCAAAGCTGTCAACTAACACAAACTTAGGGCATGTTTAGCAGAGCTCTAGCTTCGTTTTGTTTGGAGTTGGGATCCAATCAAACAGTTTTAGCTTAAAAAAAAGTCGAGTGGGCTAGAGTGTCCTCATAAAATAAAATAAAAGGTTGAATTTAGAAATTAAAACAATGTAAAATAGATGCTTATAATTAATCTCCTTTGCTATGTGTATCTTAAAATTAACTCAAATGTGGAATCATATCGACCCGCTATTAGTCGTTAAATACTAAGTCAAATACATGTTTACTTGTCTAAGCACATGCAATTTGGTCCATTAACCAGCTTCTAAACAAACATTTATAGGCAAGCTGGGAGAATTTATATAGACATATAGCTAGCTAGCTACGGGTGGCTAATGCAGTTGTATATTGCCAGTACTAGTAGTGAGTGGAGATGGCCGATATATTAGTCGATATGTAGCGAGCTAATTGATTCAATCAAACAAAAAGTAAGGAAAGTAACCACCTTTGCTTTAACTAGTGGATTGGATTAGATCTGGTAGATTAGTAAGATTATATACTTGCCCGACTTGTAAGTGCTACACACCCGGCCAGGTTTTGGCAGTTTAATCCGGCTCTTAATGATTAAAGAGTGGACTTTTGGCGCTGCCAGTCTAATCAGTTGATCGATATCCGAAAGGCCTAGCGAGTCTGCGTAATTAAGCAACGAAACTTAATCATCATGTCATGTAGATGCACACGGGTGGCTTGTGGTGTCCTTTTCTGTTTGGCAATCGAGCAGATCCATCGAGCAATAGCTCCTACTACGGAGCACTACTTTCAGCGTAGTTGTTCTACTCCGACCACTTTGCCACGATCTCCTCTACTGTGAACTTGCAGCAAATAGAGTGATTTTAACTTCCCCTGTGAAGAAAAAAAGGTGCGGATTTTTCATAGGTTTGCAAGCAGAGCTCCATTATTTATAAGTACATAGCCCCAACAATTATTGTGAGCCACTGTTCTGACTGCCCGTACATTTGTCTAGTCATGGACTGCGATAACCTCACAGATTCGGCGCCAACCCCTAGTAGCAGCGAAGACTTTCGCTCCCTGCAAACGACACACACGATAAGTCTACTTTCTCCGTGCTAATAAAAATTAATTTAAATAAAAATATAACATTATCTAAAACAACGAATCTGAATAATTTTATGTTTAAATTTATTGTTTTAGATGATGTCATATTTTTATATTGAGTTTTTTTAGATGGAGAAGATTACCGACGTACTCGTACTCGTGGATCAATTCATGTACTGCTGCCCGGCCGTCGCACTCTCGATCGCTAGCCCTCGAGAGAAGCGAACAGCTTTCGTGTGTACGCGACGTGCGCGCGCGCACGCACGACGGTGCGTGGTCTGCTTGGACGCGCGGGCAGGGAGAGTTGCCGACGATCGAGCGATTTCCTTGGGAACGCGGGAACCGATCGGTCGATGCAACGCGAGATCCGATGAAATGTGGTGCGCGCGGCCGGCGAATCTGATGTCAAGTTGCTAACTTAGCACTCGCACGTACAGCAATACGCCAATACCCATATACTCCGTACTAAGTGTTTGGAACAAAAACGATGGAAAGTACTGACCAATTTGGCCACCTAAAAACTTCTCCTCTTATACTAGTGTACAATGTACAATACTGTAAACAAATGAGGAAAAAAATTGAGGTGCCGCTCGACTGAACAATCCAAACGGTTGGTAAACGCATCTGTACTGTTCAGAATATATTGTATTAGAAACAAACAGGAGTTAGTGTTTGATTAATTTGTAACATGTTTGACGAATAAATTAAGGCCACTTGCCTAGGACTGTCTTGCACCAGCAAGAACGGCTCCTTAATTTGAAAATGTTTTGCAGGTTAGCCGGAGAATTTGTAGTTGCAAGCAACGGGGAAATGTTGAATGGGATTCTATATGCTTTGAAGAATTGTTTCTGGCGGTCAGCTTCCTTGGTTTAAGGGCATTGCACGGCAGTAGGTGGCGAAGGATCACGCTTGTGTAATTTTATTCATATATCCTTTAGATATACTATAATTCCTAACACGTGAGGTTGCTTCACAGTTTTGGTGGATCTACGCATGCCATCATACGAGAGCGTATAGTATACCCAACATAAAAATCGAAAATACGTGAATATATGTATCTCCTTATTTCTCAGTTCGATCTCAGTGAGTTTCAGTGTTAATTTGGTACATGCAGATTTGACAGATAAATATCGCGATTCCTACTCCTCCCTAACTGTAATTTAATTAGATTGTATATATGATACTGGCTTATTAAAACTTGGTTAAAAAATGAGGGCAGTTTATTTCTGTTGCATTTTTCGAACGTTGGAACGGACGGAGCAGAGTATGTAACCCAACTGGGAACTATCTTATGCTAATTCTAATCGTGAGTCAACTGATGAATCACCGGCCAGAATATATGTATTTGAGCCTTGAAGCTTAATTAACCAGTTAAGTTCAGCGCATTAATGAGATGATCAGCAATGACGTTAATTTTCCCCCATATTAGTAACGTGACCATGGTAACATTTCCGATTTAATTATGTAGCGACAATATCCCATCAGCTATTTTCGTTGCCTCATTAGTCATTACTGACTCAGCCCTGTAGTACTATTTCTTGACGACATTACCAATCCGTTGGAATCGAAATCTATCGACCAACTGACGCAGAGTAGTTGACCATGCACGAGGGAGATCACCAGATGGCCGTTACACAACAGGAGTTGACTACTTGCACTGCAATTTTTGTTTCTCGTAATTAAGAAATCGGGGACGCGACCGAGATGTTTCAGCGAATCAAATTCCTTTTCCGAACATGCATGCACTGATTCTAGACGGCCGAGGGATATATATTTTCTCGTCATATCAACCTTAGATTATTTATTTGCGAGTGATATTCGATAATCCTTGATGTTCAGAAAAAAATAACAAATCCCGTACGAACTCGATCCTGACCTGAGAGGCTGAGACCGATCGGTGTCGTGCTCGCGCACATGCAGTTGTAACGAGCTAAAGGATTAAACAAGCAGATCGAGACCGCGACGAAGGCGACGAAGGCGGCGGCGCTCGTGGTGTGCTACGTGCGCTTCGCGGTTTCTGAGGCCGCGAGACGGATCAAACAAGGACGACGCCGAACTCTCTGCTTTGCGGTCCTCGCGGATCGTGTGAGATACGCGGCCTTGGCCAGCCAGGACGGCCATATATATCGCGGCGCGGCGACCTTGGCACCTTGCACTTCATCCCTTGAACCGTGCGCAGCCTCCCCTGCGCGCAAGTCGTCTTCGATCGGTTTCGGTATGCACAGCCGCACCCGGCACACGGCCGGCCGCACGCCACGGTGTCTGCTGCAAGGCCGACGGGACCGTAGCCGGACACACATGGGGCAACTATTGATGTGATAGATCTCTCCGGTGTTCAATTCGATCAGGTGTGTCCTTAACCTTTTGGACGCGGGCCAATAGCTTGTTGTTTGCATATATAACGTCTTTTGCGGGAGAATGAGAATGACCGGTGTATATTTTTGTGCGTTGATCTATTCTAGACCTACTAGCTGCAACTAATACTATCCGGCGAATATAGGCATTACTACTTTGTTAGGTCCAGTAGGCAGTATACTAGATCAGGTGGAAAAAATTTACAGGCTCCAAAAGTCAACGAACGGACAGGATTTAAATACGAGTACCCAGCTAACAAGCTAGGAGTACCCTCGGTTGCACGAGTTACATGGACGATGGGTACATGCATGTACGCATGCATGCTTACTGTACATGTCTCAGCCAGCAACCAAAGCCAGCAGCCAATTGCCGTCGCCTTTGCCCTGTACCCAAAATAAAGCTCACGGACTCATGGTCACGGGTAAGGTAGCCGGGTAGGTTGTAGTATCCGACAGGACTATATACATTCTTTTTGAAAAAAATATTCATAGTCCACTCCTATATAGGTAGCCAGACCTAACTCATACCTAAAAGTTGTCCAATATTCTACCCATCCATTTCACAATGTTGCTATAACAATAAGCTAAAATATCTTACATTTTAAAACAAAGGGATTTAAGAATCTCATTAGATTTAAGGATTTAAAGATATATACTTATTTCCAAGAGATGACCAAAACTTGATCCCTAAAATAAAAAAAAGTGAGACTCCTTCAAATCGAGATCACTAGCTCTTCCTCCCACGCGCTATGGTAGTGTTCTTTTCTCCTGAAGATGAAGATGATGAAGATTAAATGTTTTACACAAAACGAAGTGATATTAACGTATGATTAATCAAGTTTTAATTATTACAAACTTGAAAAATAGATTAATCTGATATTTTAAAGCAACTTACATATAAAAAGTTTTCGCACGAAACGTACCGTTTAGCAGTTTAAAAAGCGTGCCACGAGTATTCAAATTTTCATCCTCCTTTTTTAGAGGATTCGAACGGGACCTATCTCTCGGCCCTCCTCCAGTGCTACAATCTCTCTCGCCCTCCTCTGACTCGACGTGCAGGCGGATAGGGAGTGCTAGCCGTGCCCAAGATGTGAAGAGCGATAAAAACAAGATTGACGATTCTTTTCTTGGTACCTTTCTAAGGGGAAATGTTGAAGCCTGTCTTTTAAAAAAAATATAAACCTTAAATTTTAGGGATTGGGTGTCATATACTTGATATTGCAGTGTGTCAAGGGTATGTGATTTTAATCGTAAAGTCCCGTATTTAATTCTCAACATGTTTATAATTTTTTAATTATTTGATAACCAAGTCTTGTTCTTTTTTTTTTTTTTGACTTGACTCGCTTGAGATAACTTTCTCCGTATTTTCAACCATTTCTTATGGGGACACTCCACCAACCTTCGGAGATCGATTAGGCTTGGAAAGGTCCCCTTGGGAACCAGATGATCAAACCAAATATTTCTGTGTTCCTTTCAGCAACGTGACATGTATAGTACGCAATAAACATGATCTGACAGACAAACAACGACATCACAAAAACCATATGGGGTATGGTTAACACGAATAAAAAAGTCATGGCCAATCGACCCATGCCATTATTCCGTGTACACCAGAGGTGACCATTTTACATGAACCAGTGCCCCTCCACACCCATCCAAATATCACTTTGATCCGGGTGGACTCACACCAAAGGCTGGCAATCCTGGTGCAGATTTGTTTGTTTCTCCGTTGCACCATGCTGCAGTATCTCAGTAACAGTAATGCACCCTCAAAAAGGGCTTCTGGAACCGCCTAGATCTCCTCCCCACCTGGCCCAAAGCCGATGTGCGTTTCATGCAAAAACCAAACATGTCACGCGCTGCTGCCGCTCCGGCTACAAACCTACAACCACGCATTGCACGATGCACCAGCGAGCCAGCGAGAATGAGTGGCGCACACTGAGAAGACACCACCACGCATTAGCAACAACGATGGCCAATGCACGCCTGCCTGCCTGCTCCTGCCTGCTCAGCTGCTTAATCGGTGCGTCGCGCTCATCTGTGGTTAGCTCTCTCGCTACGTATGCTTTGCAAGTTGCAAGTTGCATTTGATCGGGGCGCAGCACTGCCAATGCCGACGGCCGCACATACCATGATAGTACCAGCAATGGCGAGTGTACATACACGCCACCAGCTCCGGCCACTACCATCGCCTGTCCCCCTCTTGTCTGCCTCTGGGGGATCCCGATGCTGCCATGGCTTAGACCATGGATCATTGCTTGCACTCACCGGACAACAACATGTCACCTCCACTGCCCTGGCTGGCCACTGCCACCTCTAGTTGTATACTCCAAATCTTTCTACTACCTGGGTCGTCTTTGGGTAGCACCAATAGTGGCTGGTAGGGTATACCGCTACGCCAAAGTAGTAGTAAAGTGACGAGATCGATACGTGCCGACACACGAAAACTAAACCAGCTGCTAGATTGATTAGCTCGTTGTTGGCTCCACCACAGGTAGGGCGCCGGGCGATGGGCGCACGGCCAGTCATCAGGTTGCATCAGGGCGGTGGCTGTGCTCGTTTTAGGGTGCACCGGCGCACCAAAGCAGGGGGAGATAGGCCACTCCACGATCCCCTGCTGCTCGTTTCCGCCGGCGAGAATCCGGCGGCCATCATGGCAGGGCCGCCGTGCTGGCTGTTGTGTATCGGCTCATCCTTTTTTACAGATCATGGTCGAGATTTACTGATACTTGTGCGTTACATGTGTTGTGCATCATTGGTTAATTAGCAACTAGGCAGCGCGAAACGCATTTCCTATCTATCCACGAGGCGATTTGTTTTGGAGAAAAGAGGAGGAATGAAGAAAATGAAAGGAAATTAGTGACTGGTAGAAGAATGTGCCGAATATTGTGTCATCGTCGACGAGAAAAACTCCAAATATTCGCAACAAAAGAGGACTATTCGATCTCCTAATTATTGACGTTTCGCTTGATGTGGAAGTTGTCATCCGTGGGAAATCTGAAAAAGTTAATACTGTTTATGCACGGAAGAAAATAATTTGCAAAAGCTGATGGATGTTTGTTTGCCTGCTGCCGCGCATGGATAACAATAGTGGTTATCATATAACGTCCCGAATCCTCCAAGGTATCTGATCCCTGCAGCTGATTGCAAAAATATTTATGCCCACTGAAGTCTGAACTCTGAAGCAAACGCAATTCAGCATGTAGCCCAGATCGAGTACACTTGGATCATCTCTTCGCAAGTATATGTCAAAAGGTGGGATGCATGCCATGGCCTCTGTACAGCCAAGTAGCAGCAGGATTTGATTGAGGAGAGTGAGATATATCCTGCCATGAGAACCAACCCCCAGGAAGCAAGAGCTAATGGGGATCCAAATGAAGTGACAGTGATCGGGGCCGATGTATAGAGGAGCTTTGGGACTTGGTGTTTGGTATGACAGCAGCCTAATTTTGACATTTAACAGCCGCTGTCAATTCAATCACAAAATTGGAGAATGTTTTGAGCTTTTGGTGCAAGAATGGGTGTGGCCCCAGTTTTTTGTTCTTTTAACAAGACCTCTTCTTAGCGGTTGACAACACGAACTGGGCCGTCTTATCTGACTCACATTGTGGCCCGTTTGTTGAAGTGAAATAATTGAGAGTACTAGAACAGTAGCACCAGTTTGGCGATGTCATGATGTCAGCGATTGATGCAGTAAAATGATTCACACGCGTGACTCATTTTGCTTGTTTTCCTCTTATTCTTTTCATTTCAGCCATCAGCTTCAGTCTTCATCTTCCTCGCAAAAAAAAAAGCTTCAGTCTTCATCTACCAACAAGACCAGTACTAGTCTTTAAGCCGTTCCAGTGGGAAAAGATTCCAATAGAGGATGTGTCAATTTTTCTGTTAGAGCAAGTCCCAATCTTTAGCTTAAAAGTGCGCCTCGTCAAAAGAAACAAGGACATCTGGGCCATGATGATCGGCTCAGAAATATACTCTAACTCACTAATTGGGATGTTATATCGCTTCTTAGTTAAGAAATGACCTAGTCATGTACTACAACTACTCCAGAAGAACGACTGTTAATCAAGCAATTTCACTCCAGACAAGTTTCAGCAAGTTCTCAATTAGAAGAATTAGGCTAGATTTGGCCTACTAATATTATTATCAGTCCTGGTACTTTGGCCTGATCTAGGCATGCCATCTTAAGGGAGACCAATAATCACACCCCGAATCTTTTGACTAACAAACTATTCACGGATAAACCTATAGTATAATCAAGGTTTGAACACAATCTCAGACGCATCTGTGGACTGCCCTAATTACAAATGACTATACCTACCAGGTGTGCTGGACTGAGCATAATTACAAAAGAGTAGGAACTGTTGTAGAAATCGTACTAGCAGCAGTAGTGTACCAAAAGCAAGAACCAAAAAAATGGTGTGGTTTTGAGCGTTTGGACTCCAGGGTTTCAGCGTCCTTTTTCCAGGTACCCAATGATGGTGCCGGTAGAGAAACGGGGTAGTATCAGCCTATCAGGTCAAGCAGCTTAGGGGTCACCTGCCCATGATGCTCACGGCTCCAAAGGGCAAGCACCAACCTTGCACTAATCATCAAATGACATAGGGGCTTGCAGATGCAGGCTGATGAGCTCTCCACGTTGAATCGCCCTGGACCCAACCATGCATGAGTCGCCTAGGCGGTAGGCGCGATTCGATCGAGTCATGGACGGGTAAGACGAAGACGAGAACGAAATTCCAGGCGCCCTGGATGGAGTTTCGGTATGATTAAACAGAGCAAAATCTGCCGGATTAGAAGGATCGAATTAATACATGATAAGGGCCCATCCGTGGATAAGGCTTCCTCCGACCGTAGCTCGGGCTCACCTTCCAGCTTTCCGATCGAACGGCTCAAATGCAACTGGCGCCTGACGTGAAAGCAGCAGCCAGCCAGGACAGTTCAGGAAGAGGAGGATCCGTTTCACGTGTGGCCATGGGGTCCGTGACAGAGCCCTGCATCCATGCGCCGCTGCGCTGCGCGCGTGGACAAACATTCGTGTGGTTTGTGGTGGGAGCGCCCGGTTCCCTCGTGCCGTTCACGCGGGCGCCACCCGCCCATGCCGTGCACAGGCCCCCGCGCAACAGCGACCGACGGCCTCGCACGCCGATCGGGTGGGTGGTGGCATCGAATCCCGCTCACCAATCCAGTGGTTTCGCTGTGGACGCGCTATTCCGCGATGGCTCCGGTTGAGCGCGCGAGCCGAGCCGCGACGCCCACGCCACGCCGGGGCGCCGGGCCCAAGAAGCGCTGGCCGCATGGGCGCCGGGATCTCGAGGTCGCCACCAACCATACGCCGCGACGGCGAGGCTGCCCGTGCAATGCCGGTACTAAGTACAGGGCGAGTGGCATGGGGAACTCGGGAGCCATGCCACTGTGCCCGTGGAAGCAAGCGTACAAGTCTCCAAAAACTAGTACTACGTAGCAACGTGCCAAACAAGTGATCAATCATGATGGACATGATTAGGGCAGAGTTTGTCAAGGATAGTGGCCGATTCTGCTGCTGAACCATCGCCTTCGCGGTTTGCTACCAATAATAAGCTAAGCTGTGCTCTCGATCTTTGTTCTTCGGGGTAGTATAACGCGCACGGTGCTTAAAGAAACGTTTTTTTTTGAACGGTCTAGCCATTACCGACGTTTAATATGAAAAAAAGATGTTCCATTTTTTAAAAAGAAGGAGCAAACCTTATAATGCACAGTTAATTAGAGAAAACTGAACAAAAACCACAACTGCAGCACTCTAACAAACCTAAGCTACCAAGACCAAAAATGACAATGGCGAAGCCCAAAACAGTCGTCAATAAAACACTTGTTGTAAAACAGCACAAAGGCTTCGACTTCGTGAGACAAGTGTTATCGTTGCTGAGTTTGTCGCATAGCGACACAACAGCTTCAACTCCACAGCTATCACAACATCGTTGCAAAGGCATCGCCAAAACGAACAAAACAACACTGACTGCCCGCTTTGAATCCCAGCCCAAGCCACCAAAGCATCACTTCTTGCCCACAGCCAACACCAGCACCCGTAGAAGACTACAACATGTTATTGTTACCAAGCTTCATCGCACCACAACGAAGCAGCTTTGACTTCACCTAGCAGAAACGAAAAAAGCTGGACGCTCGCCACATCCAAGAACGGAGCCCAGAAGGCAAAGGCCTCACCGAATAGCTAGGCCTACAGAGCTTCGACGCAGAAGTCCACCAACGACCATTGTTAGATGGGCAAGAAGATTGATGGGTGAGGAAGAATAGACGCCATAACGACACCTCCAAGAAAGAGAACGACGCCTGAGGATGCCGCCGTCGTCAAGCCAGCCAAGGCTTTCGCCAACAATTTTTATCCAAAACCACACAACCAACCTGCTCAACATACATCGCCGGACCACCGCACTGTCCCTCTAACTGCCAAGCCTAGCCCACCACCCCACAGCTCAGGCATGCTCACGAGGCCACTATACCGCCATGCCGTCGCATCCTTTGTTGCACAAAGTCATCGCCTCCACCCTGTCCCCAAAGCTCCCCACGGCCAGAATAGGAATTCCAGCCATACGAGGGGAGGAGCTCCAAGGAGAGGATATTGGTCTGCCAGCAATCAAGAAGACAAAGCGTCACCGCTGCCAACCGCTTGCCCTGTCACGCCGCCAGCTGCTTGAGGCCTGCCACTGACCGTTGCTACTTCTCCTCGAGCACCACCGCAACCGCTCCTCCTCGTGTAGGGCAGCAGGGCACCCCGTCTTGACTGCCGTCGAGGTCCAACCGCCACCGATGGAGCTGGCCGAATCTGGCCAAGGCAGGCATGGATCCCCACCCCCACCGCCACCACCACACCACCAACTGGGCCGCCAGCCTCATACGCGCCTCGCCACCATCTGCCTTATACACACCTCGTCGACCTTCCACACATAGTCGCACCTCCAAGGCCGGCCGTCACCATCATCAACGACCGCCCCAACCGGCCTCCGCCTCTGACGGAGGGTTAGCTCCTCAACGGGGGACAGAGAGGGCCCCCCTTTGTGAGTTCGGCCGGGGGCGCAGAGCGAAATCCTTTTCTCCTAATTGCAAGGCCCCAAAAAAGAGAGGGAGACAGAGACACAAGCGTTTATACATGTTCGGGCCGTTCGAAAGCGTAACACCCTACTCTTAGTGTGTAGGATATGCCACTGGAAAATCCGGGGAACACAAGTGCTTGCTCTCTCTTTCTCTCCTGTCTTTTTTCCGTCTACTCAGGCCTGGGCTTCCTTTTATATCTCAAGGGGCTACCACATGGGCCAAAAGGCTGCCTAAGATAGAAGGAAAACATTCTTTTACATTTAATGGCGATCTTGTTGCTTGACTCGGATGCCACACGCTCAGACGCCGCAGCAGGGCCTTCGCTCGGTCAGGCGGCTGACGCGGGGGATGCCCGTGTCAAGCTCCATTAAATGAAAAAAAACTTCTGTGTTCCGTTCGCATCGGGAAACGAAAACCATATGACCGGAGCTGGCATACCAACTCCGGCTGAGGGACGAGAGGCAAAAGGCTCTCATCATTCCGATGGGACGGGGCAAGGCGTGCCGCACGCCGCCTAACGCGCGGGTAGCGTGCAGGTACCCTGCCGCCGTCTCACTCGTGATCTGACCGGTCGTACATCGTGACCGGTCGTAGACTGACCACGCACGCGCCGCGCCACATTAAATGCGGCGTGGTACGTTTGCCTGAGCCGCCATTAATGCGGTTAGGTGAGCTCTGGCCACGCTCACCTAACCTCGCACGGGCGGCACCAGCGCCGAGGGGGTCGTCCCCGAGGGTTGGGTCGCCCCGACCCTCGGGGGAAACAGGGAGGGTAGCCGCCACGTCACCCCTGGGCTTGACCCCTTCGGGGGACGTGCCACGTGGGCGCACGGGGCTGCCCGTCCCTTTAGTCTCGATACCCCCGGGCCCGTATCACCGACAGCCTCAGTCCCACGCCGTTGTCGCCACCACGCCATCGACCCCGGTCGGTTCCGCCAGAGGAAGCGCTAGATCCAGCCGTGGAAAAGCCGGATCCGACCACGGCGGCACCGGATCTAGCCACCGGGGCCCCACCCGCTGTAGGTCCTACAACCCTTGTCTCGACGGCTCCTCATTCACTGAGTCCAAGAGCGAAGGGAGAGGGCCTCGCCGTCACCGTCCTTGTAGCCGCACAGCTTTGCCGACGGTGGCGGTTGCTCGGTTGGCGGCGAGGAGGAGAAGGTGGTGGCAGCGGTGTAGTTTCGCCGCCCGTGTCACCCCTAGAGCAAAGCGACGCGGGGGTCCCCTAATCTTGCAAAGCCCGCTTAAAGAAACGTTCGTTTTGGTGTGGTGCGCCACTCAGCGTAGGTAAACAAATGTGTGGCATTTTGACCTTTGAGTTTTTGGGATATTTTTCACCGGGCTTTTTTATGCAAAAGGAGGAGAGATCATGCCATCATGGGCCTCCGTGCATTTTTTTAAGATTTTGGAAAACCTGGAAAAGGCTGGTGGTTCAAAAGCCAAGCTTTGTCCTTTTGGAAAAGCAACACCCATCCACTTCGCTGCGTTGTGAAAAAGAGTTTTTGCTAGCATTTTTTGCTTCCAGCCATGTACTCTAGTGGGGTTCAAGATCTATGTATTGCGAGAGGGTAAGATGTGATACTGTATTTCTGTAGCTGGGGATCAATCACAGAGGCCGTCATCTCCAATTGAAGGCACCGTACCACGTCAAGCTCGACTAGGCGGTATCAAATGAATGAATCTAGCTGTGATCATGGCGGTGATGATGGTCTCGGCCAATCCAATCCGGTGGTGGGCCTCTTTGGAACTTGCGACACTGCGTCCTGATGAAATGGACTGGCCGCATCTATTCCTTTCCATTTCCCATCCACGCCCAACTTAACTAGCGCACCTGTGGCTTCTTCTACTGGCTACTACTAGTATTTCCTTTTCGTCTGTGCAAATTTCACAAAACTCACTACAATCTGCATCCCAAAATATAACTAAAATTTAGAACGGAGGTAGTATATTTTTATGATTAAAGTTAAAAAACCCAAGCATTATGACTTATATTATATGACATAACTATAGGTTTTATGGCTTAACCGTTTCATGAAACCTCATCTTTAGTCAAATCTCAATTAGTTCCAACTCATCTGAAAAAATATTTTTAAAATAGTGAATAGTGAAGAGTAAAACTAACAGCCTTAATAAAGTACTCAATAATTAAAAAAATTATACTCATCTTATATTTTATTTTAAAAAAATCATCTCCAATGAGGCCTTGTAAAATTTCATAGCAACAATTCTAGAGGTTTTATGTTACTTCGACGGGCTTTCCAAAATTTATTCTTTTCGTTTTTTCTACCGTTGGTACTGCTCCCTCGCCTTTTTCCATCCAAGAATATAAACACATATCAGCACATATAGAGTTTGAAACTTCTTCTAAAATATAAGCACATATAGTGCTATGCGTACGATGAAACTGGCAAGATTCATGCACGAATCTTGCTAACTGAGTTCGGTGCAATGATGCGTCTTGTGAGGAGAGTAGGGGGCCCATGGCATCCTACTTGTAATAGCCCATCAACTTTAATTGCGATCGTACAATACATTGTCGTATATAGTACAGCACTGTCCAAAACTCACCCGTCCCTTGGATACCTACATCTACATCTACATCTACGTCAATTTCTATGTATAGTCGATCAGAAAAACCCAAACTTGTACACATCACGTATAGCCACCTCTGTCCTCTTTCTCACTTCTCAGTTCTCACCCCACCACCATTCTATCACAGAACGTCATCGATCGTTGGCCTGTCGACAGTGCCGGTGCTGACGTCTTCACTACCAAGGGCTCTGATCAGCAAAGCTATATACAGCTAGAAGATCATGGGCGAATATACTCCAATGATATCTATTTCTTTATAAAATATTTTTTCTTCATTAATTAATATGGTAAGAATTGAGGTTATAGCCATAAATAAGGCATCACAAGAAGCCACCTCACCAGTTCATCACCCAACTTGGACATCCTTGTATGCTTGAGTGTTGTTTTGGCTATTGGATTAATTATTTTCTTAGTTTCATATATTTTAATCTTGCAAGCACTAACATCCCCATCTAACGTACGGGGGCGTGATCTAAGTACTTCCACATACGTGTTACTACCCACTAATAATATTCCACAGTTGTATTTACTACCTCCCACGTTTCATATATAAGCCGTTTAATTTTATTAGTCAAATTTTTTTAAGTTTGAATAAGTTATAAAAAATATAATAATATTTTTAATACAAAACAAACATATTATCAAAGCATACTCAATGTTAGATTTAATGAAACTATTTTTTATTATAATGTTGTTAATTTTTTTATAAACTTGGTTAAGCCTAAAGAACTTTGACTAAGAAAAAAGTCAAACAACTTATAATATGAAACGGAGGAAATAGATGATATCTTGTTTTTTACTACAAAATATATGAATGAGTGTATGTTAAATATTATAAAATGATAGATGGATATATGTTAAAATATTATGAAAATTGTGTGAGGATGTTGATTTAATATGCTGGAATGTTGACCCCTACAATATAATAATTCTAAATCTAGATGATGTAGCATCTTGTATGAATTTTAAGATATAATAGTAAGTAATTATTAGTGAATGATCGTGTGTCATTGTCGAGCACGCCAAATTTATACCGTCCAGTGTCATTTGTGATCACCATATGATTTCGGTTGAGTGGGATCCATACACGCACCAATAGACACTCAAACTTCAATGTGTCCACGACCACAACATAACACTATTCGATATGAATTCTGCGATGCTGAATAATAAGCAAAGGAGATATTGCTGGGACTTTAGCATGCCAGTCAACTTCAGCCTGAGACATGTCCGTCAAACCACACGAAGATGGCGACCAGATGTGTTACACATCTCAGAAGACTTGACAAAATTCGCTAAAGCTCTACGACATCCCAAATGCTCCAAACTCGTACCGGTGTAGAACTAGATCCCAGGATAAGCTCTAGTTCCACACTTTCATCTAAGCGTTGGAAATCAGAATAATAAGGAGTAAACACAAATAAACTTTACTCTACATTTTTATTTAAATAGATAGGCCAAACGCCCAGATAATTACTGATCTGCGAAAGCTTGGCTACCCGAAACCACAAACAGTCGACTGGGAAGGTAACCCGTTTGGATCCAGTCCTAGAAGAAACAACGATCTCTCGAATCACTCAAAAAGGACTAAGCAAACAACCTGCAAAAAGGATATTCCAGTAGAACAAGAGTCAGTACATTAATCAAATTAATGTACTGGCAAGCACACAATCAAACCTATATACATGAAGGCTCTACTTAAAAGAGAGGCTATATGTAGACTTAATTTTCAGCACAAAGCTAATTTTAGTTCACAAATAATTGCAACGTATTTAGATAAACCTTTGTGAATGTATAGAATAAAATGCATGGCATAATAACATAATGGTAACATAATAGCGTTATAACCATCATCATAATATCATTCCTGTGCCATCCATGGCAGCAAGTAATACATCACAATATCAGCCCACACTGGGCAAACTTATCATCATAATCATCAAAACTCAACACATCTCACCATTCCCATAGCCCATTTTCATAAACACATTTATAAATCACAAGTCTATACCCATGACAATTCACTATGTTGCTCTTGACCGTGAGCACGGCTAATCGATTAGTTTTAGACTCTACAGAGTTTGTACAACTTTACCCACATGATGTGAATCGCTCTAGTTTGTCTGGTACCCGTCGGTACCACCACACTCTATACTTTGAATGTGGTCTAGAAGTCACAACGTAGTCTTTTCATTACTTAACGCCTAGCCTTGCATCAGCGACGGCAAGTGTGAATCCATCCTGGGAATGACCCAGAATCGTTAGGTGACGGGCCCACGCCTTAAATCTAACGCCGTGGTAGCGAACACATCCGTTCCCCCACGAGACACTATACCGTTGAATTGGACAGACTTAGATGCCCATGTCGTGAGGCGGACCATCCGTCCCCTCACAGAAACACACATAGCTAATAATAATCGCTAGCATTATAATCAACACACATTCATGGGTAGTTCCTATGAATCATCGCTCAGACTAATTCATTCTACTCGGCCTACTAATATGCAAGGCTAGACTTTAAGTAACTTATTTAGCTAAGGCCACCCCATAAATAGCACATGCGGATGTACGGTAAACAATAGTGAACGACACAAAGTTCGGTCCTTAATCAACCCGGGCGAACACTCCCCCTATCGGTGCACAACTAACACCATATGTGCTCCACTTGTAGCCCAAGCCTAAAAGCATGTTTAACTCCATTTTAGTTCTCAAATAATCATAGTTTTTATTTCTGTCCAAAAGTAAAATAATACCCAAATCTCATTCATAAAATGATAACAATATTATTTAGCGAATTTGCTAAGCATGGCTAAGCCTTTGGCACATATAGAGCATAATTAGACCTATTAGAGTATAACCAATGTACTCCAAATATTCCTATGGTTACAATCAGCAATGAGTGAAATTTATTAAGGTGGTTCATGCAACAAGTGGGTGATAACTACCATTTTTTCAACAAAATACAATTTTCTACCGAATAGCGCATGCAAAGTTATAAACAAAACATTTGCCCATAAAACATAGGATTCAATGTGTTCAAAGGAAAAGAGGCACTTGCCTTAATTAGAATTTTCATCATAGTCAGCAATAAAATCCAAACTCCTTATCGATATCGGATTTGTACACTCTACGAAATAATGGTAGCGTATAAACACCAAATCGTACAAAAATCCAAAATGCTTCTAATATGCAAGAATTTATTCTAGTAGATAGCTAATGACTAAACATGATTTATGGTGAAGGAATTTCTATTTTATCACTTGTATTTTAGGGTATATGAATTTTATAAGTTCCATACTAGTAGTAGGTTATTTAAACCTTAGCTAGACTTAGATCATACTTTTATTTTAGTGGTGTTAAGTTTCTGGTTACACCAGTAGAGACATGGTTTTCTAAGATTAATACAATTGGTTTCATAATTTTTAGAGCTAGTATGAATTTCTTATAAATTTCAGAAATTAAATTATACATGTGGGGGTCATTGTACTATATATATTATTAGTACTGTTTCCTGAACAGAAAGTGTCATATTTTATTTTTCTAAATTAAATTTCACACTTTGCTGATTCTACAGAAATTTAGTTCACTCCATTTGGAGTATAAATGAATTTTCTACGAATTTTACAAGTTTCAGGTTAACTATTTATTATATGAAATTTTAGAAATAAATATCATACTGTAAGTAGAGGTTTTTATTCCACAATATTAAAGTTCAAAATTCTATGAACCTTCTGAAATTGGTTTCACCTCAAAATGAGCTATATTTGATTTTATATGGATTTTACAAGTTTCACTCATTTTTCTGTTGTATAATTATTGATTTTAGTATTTTCTTTAATATTTCCAGATTTTAAAGTTAAGGGGTCCACTGGCAGTGACCGGTAATTAAGCAAAAAGGTCCCTGGAGTTTCTATAAATAGTTCCCGAGGTCCCTGGCACGTGTTGAATGAGAATTCATTAAGGCCTTGTTCGTCAGTAGTACTCTGCAGCGCGTTTTTGGAGTTCGGAACTTCGGTACTGTTCGGCACTGTGTTGCACTGTTCGGGTACTGTAGCAGTGATTGCGCCGTTGGCTGTCCACGCGCGCGCCGCAACGTCGCCGACCGTTAACTGATAACGCACAGCTCTGCCGACAAAAACCGTTAACTTGAGGACGGCGTGCACAGTAAACACGAAAAAACGGAGTGATCCATTAGCGCGTGATTAATTAAGTGTTAGGTAATTTTTTCCAAAAATGGATTAAATTGATTTTTCGAAGCAACTTTTGTATAGAAACTTTGTGCAAAAAATTACACCGTGCAGTAGCTTGAAAAGCGTGCGCGGGCGAAAAATACTGTTTGCGACGGGAACTCCACAAAATATGTAATTTGCTATGCGCACATGGCTGAAAAATGTCTATAACCGTAAAAATAATAATTAAATCTAACAAATGTTTGTATTACGTATTAATTGACGCGTATGTGTAATATTGCGTCCTGCATGAAAAAAATTAAAACATAGTTAGGAAAAATTGCAACTTTTAAAAAATCTCAGCAATGACTTCGTTGCCACAAAAATAATAATTAAATCAAACATTAAATTGCAACTTTTAAAAAATCTCAGCAATGACTTTGTTGCCACAAAAATAATAATTAAATCAAAAAAATGTTTGAATTACGTAATGATTGACGCGTGTTTGTAATACTGCGTCCAGCATCACAAAATTAAAACGTAGTTACTCAAAACTTTCAATTTTAAAAAAATCTCCGCAATGACTTGAAAACTGCATAAATAATAATAAAAATCCAATACATACTCGAATTACGTAATAATTATAGCGTACTGCTAATACGGCGTGCAACATGAAAAAATTAAAACGTAATTAGCAAAAAAGTCAAATTTTTACAAAATCTCATCAACGACTTGGAATCTGCATAAATACTAATTAATTGTAATACATATTGAAATTAATACATAACTGACGCATAACTGTAACATTGCGTCTAGCGTGAAAAAATTAAAACTTAGTTAGGAAAAAGGTCGTAATTTGAAAAAATCATGCAACGACCTGCAATCCGCATAAATAAAAATTAGGTCAAGTACATAGTACAATTACACAAAAATTGACGCGTATGTCGAATATTGCGTCACTATGAAAATGATAGGGAGTAGTTAGGAAAAATTTCAATTTTCACAAAATCTCTACAACGACTTCGGAACCGGAAAAAATAATAATTACATGTAACAAATGTTGCAATCACATAATAATTGTCGCGTATTTGTAATATTGCGTGCAGCATGAAAAAATTCAAACGTAGTTAGGAAAAAAGTCCATTTTTTATAAATGCTCACCAGTAACTTGCAAACCGCATAAATCAACTAAAGTGAATGCAGTACATTTTTTAGGTACATAACAAATAGATGGCTCAGGAGCATTTCGGATAACTATTATCGTGCTGAGGAACTACTGATAGCGATAGTACACCTCATCGGCAATCCAATCACGCAAGCTGCTCATAGCATGCTCACTATTTGTCGCGTAGTACAGCTGATCGAAAGATGCGTGCTGCGGGGGCACGGGATAGCCGTTGTAAAGAGCATTGTTTTGACGGTAGTACGGATCCCTACTATCCAACCTGAAATTGTGCAGAGCAAAAGCAGCATGTATAATCCGTGATGGAACACGCTCATCACGATAGTACGATATTTCTTTAAGGATTTTCCACTGCTTTTTTACGATGCCGAATGTTCTTTCAACAATACCTCGCAATGAGGAATGTCGATAGTTGAATGTCTCTTCTCGTCCCTCCAGTGGTGGCGCTCCTTCTCTGCCAAGTTGATCCCTGTGGTAACGGACATGTGGGAACGGTGCAAGAAATCCCATCCTACTAGAAAAGCCAGAGTCGACAAGTAGGTACCTTCCTGCGTTAAAATTGCAAAATTATTAGTTTTGCATTACACGTCAAACTTGAAATGATCTAACATAAGCCTTTCAAAAAAAATTAGTGAACAGATTTTACTCACCAAATGGGACCCGTGGGAAATTGTCGGGGTAGTACTGCACTGCCTCGTTCAGAATCCTTTGGTCGTGAACCGATCCTGGCCATCCAGCATCACAGAAAATAATCCTCCCGTCGTGATCACAAATGACGAGAACACTTTTCGTCGTTACATGGTGCCGGTTACGGTGTTGAATAGAAGTAGCTGCAGAAGTCACTACGGACACATGCGTTCCGTCTACGGCACCCACTGACTGGTAAAAGGGTTTGAACCAATCTGAGCTTAGCAGCACTGGGTGAGGTTCGGTGAAGTTGGGATCCACAGGTTTTAAAATATTCGCAGCCAGGTCGTTCATAGCCGTCAAGACTTGGTGGAAGTAAATAGAAACTGTTGAGCTAGAGCGGACCCATCGATTGTTGGCGTCTCTATTGGAACGATTTCCACCCATAATGTACAAGAAAATCCCAAGTTTTTCCATGGAACATACCTCGGCTGTTCCATCGAGGCCGTATGAAGTGATCAGGAGGTCATGTAAGCTGATTATTTGTTCTGCACTCAACCGGAACATTGCTCGACATTGGTTTCGATTTTGCAATGTTTGCATCATCCAACTCATGCCGATTTGAACCGGTATTCTGTTGGGTTCTCTCTCATTTACGTCCTCATCAGCGGCTACTATGTCGATGATGGCATCGTCCTCGTCACTGCTAGAGTGTCCTCTCCAGTTTGATCCAGCACCGCCAGTACTCATTTCCGTATTCCTTCATAATTTCACAACCCAAAAAAACCATCATAAATCAGTTTGCATGCAATTTACAAACTGTAAAGCACAAGTAACGGACATGTGTAATGAATGCATTTCATATATTATATAAGACAAAGTAGCACTCGGTCGTTTTACGGTCAACATTTCAGTTAGCAAAAGCAGCAATAGGGTAAAATTTATATTATCACAAGCACCAGGGATCTGGGCAGCAACTGATTTAACAGTTCAACATCACTGTCATCACTGTACTGCACACATAGCAAATGTTATAATACTCCGCAAATATTTCATAATCTCAGCAAGAACATAACAAATGTAACCACGCGAAAAGTAATTAACATCAGGTTTATTGTTAAAACAACACACTCGATACTGCACGAATCAACATGGTTATGCAAAGATAATAATACAACTAATGATACTACTAGCAGCTAGTTGGTGGCACCAGAAGAGGAGTCGGCTCCTTTTCCACCTGTAGAGATGTATTCCAGCCGCATTGCTGCGTCTGGAAGCCGAACAAAGCAGAAGCAATGGTAGGGATCGTGAAATAGCCGACAAGCAGCATACCAAACCGGACCCCCAATAGGGTGGCCATCACTTTTCACTAGCTGCAAGCATGCCTCATGACCTGTAGCCTTAGCTGCAGCTGCCTCCCTTGCGCGGCTCTCCATCGACTCCATTCGGAGGGCTGCAAGCCGTTCTAGTGCCTGACCAGTGGAGGAGCTGCGGGACTTCTTGGCAGAACCCCCTGAGCTACTGCAGTGTTCGGCCGGCCTTTTCCCCTTACCCCTGTCCTCAGCTTGTGGTGGCATTGCCGACGGAGCTGGAGGTCTGTAATTGGCAGTGAGCTGTGACATGTCGATGGTCTGCCACTGTATCGCCCCTTGTGGTGCGCCTTGGGCAGCCCCCGCGACGTCGGAGTGGTTGCCGACAACCGTGCGGCCACCGAACACCGCGTGGTGAAGGTCGATGTGCTTCAGAGGGTCATTTCTGAAGACGATCACACCTTTTCTCAGCTGTCAAAATCATATTAAGCAGCAGTTAGATGATGTGCAATGAAGTACTAAAAAACATTGCAAGTTGACAGTAGAGTCAGCATACTGCAGTGTTCAAAAGCAGCAATGGTGGAAGAAAACTGAACAAAATGATGCATGCTGCAAACTGCATTGTATGTTTTTAATCCTACCATATCTGTCAAGGACATAGCAAATTCAGTTCATTGTCATATATGCAAAGTTTCAGAAAAGGACATAGCAAAGGACATAGGAAAGGTCATAAACAGAAATCATAATGTCTAGTAATATAAGTTTTGCATTATTTGTACTTGGCATTCAGAGAAGTGCAGCCAAAAAATAGAACATAGAGTCTACATTTTTAGGCCTGTACCATCATGTAGTTTCATAATGTTGGTGACAAAGAACAGTTGTCTCATTTGTGAATTATTGAGATGTCAATGATCAGATTGTAAAGGAAATTCATATGGTACAACAATTTTCAGGACTCATTTGGAGTTATCCCATAAACAGGTTTTGCACACTTGGAAAAAATCATATGCATTTCCTTCATACAGGAGACAAAACCATAGTGTAATACTGCCTCCATTGAAAATGGCTGATTGGATTAAATCATCTCATCTACAGCAATTTGTCAACTTATATGCATGTATAGGCAGTATATTAGATTTAACCTTGACAAAAATTTCAGGGCAGAATTTAGACTTTTAGAATTCAGATGAGATAAAGACAGTGGTTCTATACGCCAGCACAAAATTCAGTTTACTACTTCAAAGTTCATGACAGTACTTCACTTGAAAGTCATTATAGTACTTCCCTTCAAAAATTTAGTAGTCTCAGATGTCAACTTATATGCATGTATAGGCAGTATATGGGACTCATGGCCAACAAAAATTATGCAAGACAAGATTCAGAATTCACATCCTTGTTGCAGTTAGGACCTACTGACCCACATCCATTTGTTCCTACAAATGAATGTATGCTACAACCATTTTCAGAGAATTCAAAACAAGTACTAGTATTCAGATTTAAGTGCTACAGCTGGTACACAGAATTTATACTGCAGCCATTGTTGTGGGAAATGTGAAAAATTGGAAACCAAATTTATATTATATCCATTTCACTGAAATCGATAACCCATCCATTTTCAGAACAATCTACAACAGTTCCTGAACTTATATGAATATATAGGCAGTATATTACATCATCTATTTCAGATTGCAGATTTCAGGCATTCAGATTTTGGAATTTCAGATTAGAAATTTCATATCAGATCAAGAGATGACTGCACAAATTATCATACCTGACAAAAAAACAGTTTTGTACAACAACTACTAAAGTTTCATATTTAACATCTCAGACATATGAATGTAACTATAGTTTCAGAGTTTACTACCAGTGTAGGTCACAATTGTTTTGGCTTAAGTAAGTATAGCCAGAGGAATTATAGTCATTTCATTAACAGAAATTAGGCGTTACAAAGTTACAAAGCAGAGAGGTGGAGGGCGAGAGAGAGAAAACAGAAGTAAGAAGAAATTCAAAGGACTGATGAGGTAGAGCAGGAAGAAAGGTCAAAAGATAAACTAAACAGGATTTCAGTTGATGCTTGCAGACCAAAAGCTGAATTTAAAATTGATTTTAGTACTAGACCTATGACTCCATAGCTCAAGTATGTCTCCAGTACAAAGTTTTGAACAACACAGTTGTAAATTTGGAGTACCAAATTATTGGAACGCATACTGTCTCCTGCTATGTATGTCTGCATCTATCTATATATCTATGTATCTATATATCTGACAAAGGAGAAGCATGTGATGGGGCAATTGAATTTCAGACATTGCAGTCTCTATTTCTGAACCATGCAACAACACTAGTATAACAAGGTTATCAATTCATATATTGCACTGTAAATTCATAACCATATATAAATTGCAGGTCAGAACATTTGTGGCCAAATAAAAGAATTGCAAAAATAGATTGAGCCAGTGCTGCCATACCCCATTTTGGCTTCTCCACCACTCATCGTCGGCGACAATGGCTGAAGTAACCGGGTCACGACCAAGGCCAGTGGCCTGCGATTCCAGCCACACCCACAAGTGGAACCGTTTTTTACAATCGCGCCAGATGTACTGCAATTGCTGTTGATTGACCACCTTCCTGCATTTCTCAAACAATTTCTTCTCCAAGTTATCCCATGCCTTGTACTTGGGGGTGTTGGAGGTGATGTTGTAAGCAGCAATCTCCTCCAAGCAGCTCTCAAGAAAGACACGGACCTCCAGTTCGGTCCAGCGTTGGCGCCCTTCCGACATCTACTATGGCCAAGTCAAGCTAGAATGAATCTGAAAAATCGTGGGTGGGCATGGTGGTAATACCTTTGTTTCGTCGTGGTCGCGGACGACGTCCCAATTAATTGAACGGCCGACGGTGGCAGGGCTGACTCGGCGGACGAACTCGACGACGTCTTTCGGAGACTTGGCGCAAACCTTGCATAAGGCGTCGGCGATGTGCAGCACGTCGTCGGCTGCTACCTTGGCGCTGCCCGCGTCGGAGGTCACGGACTCGGAGGAACCCTCGCCGGACTCCAGATCTACGGTGGGTACAGAGGTGGAGCACGCTGGAGGGGATTGAACAATGGCCCCCTCCAATGCAGGCCGCAACAGCTGCTGCTCCCTCTTCTGCTTCTTCCCCCTCGTGTCCATCGGAGGGAGGACGGGCTCGGACTCAAATAGAGGTGGGGCAAAAACTCCGCCAGCTTAGCCGCCTTCAAGCGCGTCAGGTCGCCAGCGCTGTGGCACCCTTGCTCTCAAAGCTGTTGGCGCACAGCAAAAGCTACCCGGCCGGACAGGCGCCGCTCACGACGCGCACAGCGAGCGCACTGGCCGGCTTTCACCGCCCTCGAGGGCGACGCCGACAGGTCGAGCGCACGCGCTGCCAACACCTTCCGCCACTATTGCCGCAAGAGGACGTGCGGCCGGGAATCGATGGGGAAAAAAGGAGATTCCTCTGGTCGCCGCGCCTCGCTCTCCGCCTGACTTCGCGAGAGCTCCTGGAGGAAGAAAGGGGATCGATCTGCTCCATCGCACATCCTCAGACGGAAATTTTTCAGCTCACCGTTCGGCAGCTGACGGACAACATGACGCCGTTACGTACTAGCTGATGGCTGGTGACGGACGTCGAGGCTGCTACAGTACCGCGACGCGCGGATTGAATGTGCGCCAGGAGCTTCGCTGGTTCGGAACACCGCTGCGTTCCGAACCAGCACTGACGAACAAGGCCTAAGAGTGCTCAAGTTTCTAAATTATTACTAATAGGTCATCGGTCCCACATGTCATAGGTTACACATTTACAAATTAGTACCGAAGGTTTTGTTTTCTTACTAATCAAGTCCCGGTCTCTTAGATGAAGTGGGGCCCTCCTGTCATAGACATGGGAGAGAAAGGAAACAGCAACAGTAGCAGCAGAGCTGACCAGCAAGCTTGTGGACGGCGTCGGCAGCGAACGGCGGCTCCTTGGCCGACGCACCCAAAAGAAGAAATGCAGAGGACATCCTTGCGAACCCGTCGGCAGTGGTCTCATTTCCGGCGATGGTCGGAATCGACGCCGGTGGCAATGTGAGCGGCAGCGGTTTCATGGCTGCAGGTGCAAGATAGGTCGTGGACGTTATCCAGCCGAATTGATACATGCAAGTGTATGCTAAGGGCTCTAGGATACTTACTGAATGAGTCCCGATGGTTGGGAACCTCCGGTGGGGTGGCAGTATGAGCAAACCATGGCGGCGGCGGTCGGATGCTTCGGGTCGACGACGACGGCACGACTTAGCGCATGCATCACATTTGAGAGCCATGCATGGGGTTAGAGACCCTCTAGAGATGACACATGTGCAAGGAATCGGCTTGGAGCTCACCGGAGGGGAAGAAATCGGCGACAGCGTCGGTTAGCCGGAGTTGGGGAAGACGACGGTGATCTCCCTCGTCGATGGATGATCCTCGGGGATTCTTGAGGGCTTTTGATCACCATGATGAGGAGGTAGTGGTGGCATGAGGATTCGGCTTGCGGTGGTCTCTCCCGCCTTGCGCATTGATGAGGTCACCGGCGGTGCGGTCCGGAACGCCTCCTGAGCATCATCGGCATGGCGGCGTTCCCATTGCTACGGTGGATGAAAAGGAAAGGCGTCAAAAGATAAAATGATCGGCATAGAGGGAGGAGTATGGAACGGGAAAGAGATAGAGATGACCGCGGCTCGTCGGTGACGGCGGCTGTCGTCTTCTTCGCGGCTGCCGGCGGAGATGAGTGCGACGGAGAGGCAGAGGACCACCTCCATTGGTGTGCACGGCTCTGGATGGATGACTGGAGATGAGCGACGCGGCCGGGAGAGATAATGGCGAGCTCGGCATCGGACACGGCGGTGGACACGCGTCGAGCAGGAGCCATGCGCCGCTTTTTCTCTCGCTTTCTCGTTCTCTCTGTCTGTTTCAGCGGTGGAAGGTTTTGCACCGAGTTGGAGTGAGTTTGTGCAGCTGCCAGGTGGGTCCAGGGTGGTGTAAACAGGGGTAGGGTGAGAGAGATGGGTAGAGAATTGGGTGACTCTACTGTCAGGAGAGTGTTAGGGTTTTCCCCTATTTATTTTCTTTCGCCCTTATTTATAATTCTATAACTTAATTTTTGTACATGTTAAATTTATGTGGATTTTTCTAGAGGTAGATAAAAATACCTAGATTTCATTTTCTTTGGTTTCACACAAATATTCCCAATATTTTATTCTCAAGAAAATAAAGAATTAGGTTTGGCCAAAATTGATTTGAATTTTTAGGAGGTCAAAACCTATAAAATAAAATCTTTAAAAATTATATTAATTCATGATAAATGGAGTAGTATTTGAATAAATTATATCCTCTATATATTTTCATGTGATAAAATACACATATGAGATGTATATCGATTTTGCCGATTAGGGTTTAGAATTAAATTATAATTTGACTGTTTTGACCTAATTATTTGAGGTATCAATTATACATATTAAATTACACCAAAATTCCAGTGAGATATATATATTGAATAGTATCTACATGAATTTCCCCATAATTTTATATTGCACCATTTATTTTTAGGTATTCAGTGAGTTCACCCACCTTTAAATGTTCCTATTATAGATATATATTTAAATGATTGGAAAATTATATCCTTAATTCGTAATTAACTAGAAATGTTGTGGTAAGGCTTCACTTTCTGTTTACCATGCTCAACTCCCAAGATACTTGATCATGGGTGCACCTAAGGTGATGACAGGTGTAGTGCTTTTATTATTTATAAATTATGATGTATTCACATTATGCTCATGAGACCTAAAATGAAATGCACCCAAGATTCAAAAACATTTTAAAGAACTCAAATTACACCAACCAAACTATGCAAATGCATGCACACACTGTATTTTATTTTCTTCCTTTGAGCTATCAAGAAAAAGGTTTTAAATCATTCACAAATTTGTATATTAAAATTGGTCAGATTAGACTCACCTAGGTTTTTAGTTGAAAAAATCTTAGTATTCCTATTTAGGAAAAATATTCTTGACATTTTTAGATGAAAAATTTGAAAGTCAAATTTTTGGTATGTTACAGTCATATTTATATTATAAACTTTAATATATATATATTTTACAACTTAAATTTAACTTTATTTCACAATCCATTATTACATACCTAACTAATTATATGTTTGGATGCTATATACCTAAAATCAAAATCTAACAAAACAATGTTCAAATGTAGTTCAAACAAGTTTGAACTAGTTAGTAAAGAAGTTAATGTTCATACCTAAACATTTTTTTTAAAAAAAATTATATTCATTTGAATTGGGTATATATTCAATTTGAATTTTGGCGCCCGGGTATCATGGTGCTCCAGTTAATTGTAATATATATATATGTGTGTGTGTGTGTGTGTGTGTGTGTGTGTGTGTGTGTGTGTGTGTGTGTGTGTGTGTGTAAGAAATCCATTCTACACCCTTCCCATAGAATAACTATTTCCACCCCTCTCATGGGTCAACCCCACCTCCCTCATCCTTCCTAGGGCCTAAAACCCACCTCTCAAAGGGCGATCAAAGCATCCTCCCACTGGTCAGACCTCGGTCAAACCTGCCTACTCACTTCCCCCACGCCCACCTCTTTGCTAGCCTCGCAAAAATTGCACAGTAACAAGACGACCATCGTGTAATAACAAGATTGTTTTCTCGCAGTAACGACATTATAACATTGTCAAAATATACTGATGACGGATCTAGTTTGTAAAGTTCTTTTTTTAAAAGCATTATGGTGAAAACGGTTCAAAAATATAATATGTAGTGTAAGAGATATCATTGTTTAAAGATTAGAATTTAAAATATATCACTTGTACTTAGCTCCTACTATTATACTATGTGTTTTTGTGTGTGTAAAGAGAAGTATTGATAGTACTTGTGCTACCTTATAGCCATGCACCTCTCCCACCTAAAGCACTAGTACAATAACACTCCTACTATAAGATTGATCGTTACTATTTTCTACTAGTAAGCTGTTGAGAACAAGATTTGAACTCATAACCTCATAATTCCTAGATTGTTGCTCTAGCCAATAGAACTCTAAGACTTTATGATTGAGTAATACTTTCTATTTGTTTTGTACCTTCTTTCAAATCATGAATTAGAAACCCAACCTCTAATCATTTTCATTACTACAATAAGGAATGTGGTAAGAAATCAACTACGTTACTACAAAAGTTATTGATCGTTACTATTTTCTAGTAGTAACATCATTATGGAATTGTAGTAACATTGGGATAGAATGGCAGTAACATTGAACATGTGACAACAGTGTTTCTATAGTACTACCGCTTTGTATAGAGCTAAAAACTTTAAAGTCCCAATCTTTTGAGAGCAATCTCTCACGCCATATCTTATTTTTCTAATCCGTTTGCACCGTGATGTTCGTAAAAAAGTGCTTAACGAAACTAGATCTGTAATGACTATTTTTTGATGTCGTTACTACAAAAAACAGCCGTGTTACTACACATTGACCATCGCGTTACTACATCATTCCTGCGAGGCGAGAACTGAAAAGAGATAGGCGTGGGGAGAAGTATTAGGCAGCTTTGACCGGGGTTTGACCGGCGGGAGGGGCCTTTGACCGAGGTGGGAGGGGGGTTTTAGGTCCTAGGAAGGAAGGGGAAGGTGGGTTTGGCCCATGGAAAGAGAGGTATAGAATAGTTATTCTATAGGAGGGTGTAGATTAAAATTGTACTATCTTTACTTATTATAAAAATTGAAGATGATTTTATACTCACCCTCTTTTTTCCATCCATCCGTGTCCGACTCGCGATGTTATTGTAGGCCGCGTGCCCTTCGTAACGTTTTTGTCACAATTATTCGTTCGTACCCTTAGTTGCTTGTTTAGAGCCATCGCCCTTTGTGCAACATATGTGTTTCTGATTCTGTTTCGCCTCCCGCAACCCACGATATTAGAGATCACATTATTTTTCCTTGTTTTTTCGTCCAACTGGGAGTCCGAGAATTGTGGGTTGTTTCCAAAGGCAATTTCTTTTTTGCAGATCGCTTCCAATGGCGCGACTCATCCATCGACCGTCGCCAGAAAGCGCTCACATGATGTGTGATAACGCTTGGACGAGAACATCAGAGCACCGCCCATGAACCAAATCCTTTTTGCGTTGTTTAGTCCAAATCATACTTTCTCTTAAAAGAAGCCAAGAATTGCATGGATAGGTGGGGTTTGTTTGAGGATTGTTTCTTCGCTGGAGTTTTTCCAAAGTAAGTAGGGGAAGGACGTCCCGTACCCCTGTGCGGTCATGCCGTGCCGCCCGCGACTTTTGTTTATCACAGGGATCGGAGGCTCGGAGTGGCTCCCGAGTCGGTGCTCAACGCCAATATGGCAACTGGACGGATCCACAAGGCCAACGCAGGAAAAGGTTGGGGAAACTACACACTGCTAGTGACGGCACAGTCGTTAGGGTGGTTAGTGTCGGTGCTGCTGCACAAGACAGTGAACATATGCATGCTCGACCACCCATAGTACCACTACCGCATCGGCAAGAACCTATCACGCACCGCGCACGGGCGGCCAGCTCAAGGTCACCGAATTTTAGGGTCATTTGTGTTGTACAATCATGGTGAGCCTTCTCGATATTTGCATATTTTTCTCGATATTTGCATATTTTTCTTGGTCCAGCAATCAGCAGTAGTATTTGGTTCAACCGATCCAACAATGGCATACGAGCATACTAATGTCATTGCATTTAATTTGGCAGAGTGAGTTCACTGGCACTGCATTTATATATATTGGATTGCTCATTTCCTACTAGAAGTGTCCACTGCAATATCTGTACTATAAAATATCGGCGATTTATACGGCAACAATTGAACTAGATTGAAACCTTGCCTAAACTACATGAATACAGGATGAATATTATAACAACGATGAATATAGTAAGTGATTTTGCATTCATCAGCAATGCTACTATAAATGATTGGGAAGGGGTATTCTCATTGCCTGACTGGTTTCATTGTACTCACGCATATTTGTATAGCACTGTTCTTTTCTTTTAAAAAAAGCTGATAAAGATAAAACTTTTCGTGACACGTTTTTCAAACTCCCAAACGGTGCGTTTCGTGTAAAAATTTTTAATATGAAAGTTGCTCTAAAATATCAGATTAATCCATTTTTCAAGTTTATAATAATTAAAACTCACTTAATCGCACGTTAATGTTATTTCGTTTTACGTGAAACACTTTATCTTTATTTTTAATTTCATCTTCAGGAGATTCAAATATGGCCGAGCATAACATGTCATAGCCTATCCACATCCTCTGCATCTAAAAGAGACGCACGGAGCGGAACTTTGCATCTGAGGGCCATGCACCAAGCAACAGAACCGATCGACGTGCTTGGCGGAGGTCGGCGCTGCTTAATTTCTTCAGTAAAAATAAAATTTTCAGCTTGGTTTTATTGAGCTATTACTTACTTGGATTTACATTATTAGAGAACCAAATTTTCAAGAAAAAAACAAAAGTAAACCAAACCAACATAAACAATATGCCTACCTCTAATTGCTTTCACCCGTTTTAACGTACGGGTATTTTTGCTAGCGTGTATAAGAGAGAGAGAAAGAAGATATAGGAACCGCGTGGAGAGAATTGTTTTAGTTGGAGGGACCTCTCAAATATCAGCCTTATCTCTATAGTATTAGGCCCAAAACAACATAGGTCGTGGCCCTTGCATCTTTCTGTTGCCCTTGCATTTCATAATGTTTCTAAACTGACATCGAACCTTAGCTACGATTTACATTGCATTTGCTTATGGGTAGGCCTAGTTCACGAGTGATTAGCCATTTCGTTTGCTTATTACTATTATTAGCGCTCTGTGCATGACATGATTTCCTTCTGACATAGCAATAAAGCCCAAATTTTCATGTCTATAGTTGCTCGTAACAACACACCGGATTTCATATAGTATTTCACCACCAGCATCACCGACATGTGGCCCATAATATCTGTTCTACTATATAGCCCTATACTTTCTGTTGCTTTATTTCATCTCGATGAAAAAACTCAAAGACGTTTTAGAGTTTTATTGCAATTTTAAATGAGATGCACAACATAATTTATCAACGGTACATATTTCTTTTTTCAAAAACAAATTTTCAATGTCATATAAAAAATATATTAAGGGCTTATTTAACAGAGCTCCTGCTTCACTTCACCTCTCGTGAAGTTGAAGCTCAACCAAATGATTTTAATTCTATAAAAAAATTGAGCAGAGTAGGCTTGAGTGATTAAAAAGAAGGATAGAGCAGGGTTCAGGCCGCTTCACTAGACTTTACTCCTGAAGTTAGATTTAAAAGTTAAAAACCTGCTAAACATGACCCTAATAACACAGTTGGAGTCATCAATCTACATTTAAGTACTGAAAACTACATGTGTTTATGTCTCACACTCACATTGAGAACTGCAATCCTAAGGAGGCCATTTTTTCATTTCATTTTAAGATAAGAGATCTTGTTTCAACCAAGGATTTTTTTCAGCAAGAACTTAATTTTGCTATTTTCAATAATCAGTTACAACATATTGGATAGTATCAAGAGAAGACCCCAATAACATTTCTACTTGATCCGTCACTGTCGAAGAAAATACACCTGTGTGCATATCCTTGCAACCTTGCTCGAGTAAGCAGCCTACAATTTTTGCAAGGAAAAGGACAGAAGAAAATGTGCCCAAGAAAGAGCCCACAGAAGCCCAATTGTCACTGGCACTTGCAGGCCCATTCATATAGCCAGCCTAAGTAACAGAACAGTCAACTCAAGCAGAAGGGCTTCAAGCCTTTAAGAGCAAGATAACTTGACTAAAAAATAAAGTAAAATTATACAGAACCTTTGGTAAAGTAAAAAAAAAAAAGAGGCAGGTCTGCATTACAGATCTCAACCGTCATAAATTATCTTTTTGCCAATGGATTACATCATAATCAATGTAGACTGTATTGAAGGAAAAGAAGACAACTAGGGGGAAAAAATCAGAATTACAATCAACTACGTTTCGGAATTACAGTCAAATAGAAATACAGTTAGGAATCTTTCAGAAGAACTGTAAGAAAAACTATCAGAGCTCATCCTGCATGTACAGTTTTCTCAGCAAAGGGTTCTCCAAAAATCAGAAATATTGATAAACATTGAGGACGGGGTCAAAATTTACGATGATTTGATCCAATAGAATGCAAAATCCTGAAACAAGGAAAAAGATCTAAGTAATAGTTCATAAAGTTGTAGTAGTCTCAATGCTTGAGAAGACAGTTTAGTGTATGAAATGTTTTTTTGGGTAACAATGCTGCAGCCTACTTCATTATCTTTAAAATGCTTACTGACATTAGAAAGTGACTGGTATAGAAATAGAGAATTAGAATTTCACCTGAACTTTTGGGCATTATTGCTTTTGATTTGGTGGCACTTGGTATAAGATACAATGCAAACTGTGTATAGACATCGTTGCTGAATGGAGTGACTAACTAAAATTTTGGTTGCTCCAAACATTTCTGAAAGAACCGGTTACCCTGTTGTATGAATTAGGCTAATGAGTACATCTGAAAACAAAACATACAAGGATGCCAAGAATTTGCATTAGTCAGAACCACTTTATCCATACCTTAAATGCAAAAGTGATATCTGAACTATCAATCTGAAGCATCACTCTCCTGAGCTTATCTTCTTTGGATTGCCCAAGCTTCATGAATCCCTACAATGTAAATTCCATAAATACTTGAAACGTTTTGATTTTTTTTTCATTTTCTTTGGATTGGCCTTGCTTCAGGTATTTGCATACCTGATCACTCAAAACCATGCACATGTTTGAAAATTCAAGCATTCCAACTGCTGGGACTTGGGTTGATCTGCAAATTTCTATGTATGATTTGTTGAGCTGCAAAGGGCATAAATTAGATTGGTTAGAATATTACAAAATGTGGCTAACGAGTGTGATCTATCAGAATGTCTGAATAAATATTGAATATTACCTCTCCTAGAGACGTTGCTTTTTTCTTGCAATGATGAAAAGTATTTGCCAATGCACACAATACCATCTGCCCAATATTTCATTCAAGGAAAATGAATACAGCAAATTTGTAAAAAGAATTGAGAGAGCAGAAGATGGTAAATCTGAATTTACCTGCTGATGTTGGGGAAGACAGAGAATGCTATCTACTATCGATGACTTGAAAGCCTTTGACAAAGCAATGTCCATGTGGTCAAATGTCACCTGTAATACTTATATTAGACAGCAGGACACTGGAACAGGAAAATAAATTACTGATCTTGTGAAAGAAATACAATGTGGCAATGTTTCATCATCCAAACAAAAGGTAAATTTATTTTAGCGACCACCATTAGATCTGGGCAACTAAAAGCATGAAATTCACTGTCAATCGCTTGTTTAGTAGTACAACAGTCATGCAAATATAAATTTCTGTTTTGATGGTAAGTACTACACCAGAATCGTGTTCTAGTGGTCTACCGTCCAGAAGAAGTCAGGCACAGAGACACAGATGGACCCAACCGCAAGGAAGCAACAAGCAACAAGCCAACTACTGTGAACTTGAGTTACATCGATATAGACATGAACAGAGGTGGTATGTCTCAGTCTCACTGTGGTACCCTTATAGAAACCACTTTGTTGGTTATTACATGTTACCTATCAAAAGATGGTTTCCCTCAAAAAACCTATCAAAAGATGGTGTAACTTACAAGTGCAAATTCTTGATCAGAAGACTCTTGTAGCCTTGCTTCAAAAACCTCTACAGCGCTCCTGGAATAAATAAAAAACTAAGTTATGGACTGGCTTTCCTTCTGATGGAACAACATGTTAGTGCAAAAACGTAATAGTTGCCACTGCAAGAGAAGTGGGTTACCTGCAAACACCAAGAGCTTTTCTCATGTCTCCAGAGGCTGCAGCGACTTTCTGGTATAAGAATATTAAGCAAACATTGATAATAAGTAAACATGTCAATTTCCTGCTAACTGCACCATGATGTTCTCCTTAACAAAAACATACATATGCTGCCCTGTGAACTGAACTTCGAAATGAAATAGCTACAAATGAGTACTTGGATAGTAATTGAACTTACCCTAGCACAAAATTCAAGGGCCAGTGGTTCAAAAACATCATACTCGAGAACCTATGTGTAATATCACAAAAGGTTAGCAAGCTATTTAAGTTCAGTAATTGAACACAGATGTGTATGAGCCACAATTGGTCACATGATAAACGAATTACCTTCAGCCTATGCTTAATTATGTCAGATATTTGATCCTTAGAATAAGCACGGAAAGTCACAACAAGTGGTTTGCCTGTAAATAGTGTGATAATGCCAAAGACATGTTAATTTCTTTCATGCAATTTATGTTAACACTTTTCATGTTAATAATTTGGTAAAATGCTTACAATTTAAGGACTCAAGCTTTGGAAGAAACCGATCTGCTAGGTCTATGGCATTTGCAATACCTGAAAATTAGCACAAACTGTTGATTGGCAAAACAGTATTTTGATATTAACATGATTACAAAGTACAAGAAGCATCCTTTGACATCTAACCAATCAGTATGCATCTTGAGAATTGGTAAGTCGTAAGCATGAAAAGATCATGTAGCACAGCCCGGTCTCTAGTTATTAAGTAGTCCATCTCATCCACAACGACCAACCTAGAGAGGAGCAGTAACATGAAAATTGTGATGCCAGGAACTAAATGGCACGAAAAAGGCCAGGTTGTGAGGATGGTACTGGGCTCAAGCGGTCCTTACAACATCCTTCTTGGGGCTGATTCCTTGTGGAAAAACATGGTTTGAAGTTGCTGAAGTGGTGACAGTTTACCGGTTGCCTTCTTCCGAGTCTGAAACTTTGCAAGTATCTGCATCAAGAACTTGTTATTACTTACAGTGCCTGTCAGATTTGCATAGATAGATCGAGTCAATAATTAGGCAACAGTAAATACCTTACTAAAAATTTCATGCGTGGTTGCTAGGCTTGTACAATTGATCGATAACGCATCAGGTGTCTCCATTCCAGTCTACGAGGACAAACAACCATATCAACAACTATGCACTCCTATTTCAGAAATCTTACAGAACCATGGGAAATTGAGTTTACCTCGTCTGCCCAACGCGCCACGCTCTCCTTAACCTTGTTAATCGACAAGGTCTTCCCTGTACCAGGGCACCCACACACATAGAGGCTCCCTGCACGCTCCTGCTCCACGCAACCCTTGCAGAACTCAAGCACGCGACTCTGCTCATCGTCTCGGCAGACCAATCCGCTAGAGGGCACCGTGGCCACGTGAAGCGCCTCCTTGACCACCTGCATCTGAGCGGGATCTGCAGAACAGATGAATTCTTTCGTCAGATCCCAATCAGAACTCAGAGCCCTACTGAAATGGGATTCTATAGACTTGCCTCGAGGGTTCCACTTGGGCTTCTCGGCCGCGACGAAGTCGCCATAAAGCCGCTTCCTGGATGACCTGGGCGACGCCGAGAGCAGCTTCGGGGTGCCAAGCTGCAAGATCGAGCAATTCCTCCTCATTGCAACGGAATACCAGGTAATATGCAGCAGCAGCAGCAGCACATGTGTAGTTCTGCATTAGAGACCGAGGGGAGGTGGGGGACTTACGATTCCGACATTGGGGGCTTTGTGGGGGGATGTGAACTGAGACGCGTCGGGTGACCCTGCGGCTCGGCGAGGGCTCGTGAGGCGCCGCTTGGCGCTTCGTGGGGTGGCGATTGCCGTCGGCGAGGCCGCGCCCGCCGGTGATGCGCTCGCGGTGGCGCTGCGAAGCGTCGGCATCGAGAGAGAGAGATTGTGAGATCGGAGGCGGGAGAGATCGGGAGGCAAATTGAGAGGATTTGTGCCTTGTGGTGGGGGATGGGGGGAGAGGTGGGCGTCAAGAAAAAGGGCGCGGTGGTGGGGAGTGGCGCGAGAGCCAAGCCCGCCAAAGGGTTTCCCACCCTCGCGCGGGAACGACACGAAAGTGTGAAAGGGCGCGTTGAAAATTTTGGGGACCGCTTAATGCTTGGCGGGTTGGGGTCCCCTCCCAGTGAGACGGTTACAGAAACGGGTTCATACCTGTACCCGTTCGCCCGCGCAAAGAGCAGCCATATTCCTTAGGGAATCCATTATAATGTAAATGAGTTTGTCACAGGTCTACGATTTATTACTGATTTTGTCACGTTTTATAATATATCATCGACTTTTGCTTAACTTCTACGATTTACCATCGTCGTTCGGTTAGTCTCCGTTAGGACTGTATAATTTTGTCCAAATGACCAAAATACCTCTAGAATAAAAACTTTCAAAATTTGGACAAAAATTTCAAAATAACATATTATAAACATAAGATTTTAAATATCCAAAATTTGGCCAAAAACTTAAAATCTGATATTTCAAAAATTTTATATAATTTTGGAAGTTTTTGTCCTAGTGGTATTTTGGTCATTTGGACAAATTTATACAGTCCTGACGGAGGCTAACCAGACAACGATGGTAAATCGTAGAAGTTATACCAAAGTCGATGACATATTACAAAACATAATAAAGTTAATGGCAAATCATAGAGTTGTGACAAACTCAATGGCATACAATGAATTCTCTCTATTCCCTTCATGGAAATGGCCATGGTGTCGCGCCGCCGCTGCCGCCGCAAATAGCAGCCTGGGGATCAGCCGCCTGCACCTGTGGCTGGGAGTGGGAGGCCAGAGGTGGAGTAGGAGCACTAAAGCGGGTGTCGGGCAAGCGGAGAGGTCAGCCCCGACGGCCAGCGGCGACGTCTCCTCGAGGCTCGATCAGCACAGAGCGAACCCTGGCCGGCGTCGACGACAAGCAAGCACGAACAGGAGGTGAGGAGCGCTGGAGGCTGGAGCGTCGTCGGACATTGGTTGGTCGACGAGCAACAGGCGTGTCGGAACTCGCGGGCGTGTTGAGGGGTAAGTTGGCTAGATGACCTAGGTTAGAAGAGAGGAGCAGCAAATGAGCGGCTAGTGGGCCAGTTGGCTACGGGAGACCGTTGGTTAAGGTTTTTTCATGGGCTGTGTAGGCCTTGAAGCTCTTTCAACTCCATTATATACAGAAGAAAAAATAGTCAACTTTACTCTCTCGAACTAGCATTTACCTATCTAAACTTTTTTCTTTACTCATTTTACCGGTCAAATATTAAATATGATCCATTTTACTGCTTAATAGATTTTTTTACTTTTTAATTCTTTTAACACAAGTAGTATTTTGAGCTGAACTTTTTTAAAAAAGCAAGAGATGATATTATTATTAAAGTTCAAAGATATTTTCAAAAAATTTCTTGACTATTTTCTTGAACTTTAAAATCTTGATATTAAATACTTTTAGGTGCTTCCAACCTATATAAACAGTGGTAAAAATTTTATTAAAAAATGTTTAGAGATAGGTTGTGATGCATATCTCAATCCAATCAAATTCCTGTGCAAAATACAACTTGTACAAAATATAACTTATATAGAGATAGACAAAGAAAAGAAATGCCATTGCGGTCTAAAGTGAATCATTTTTAATAGATCGTTTGTAAAAATACTTTAGACAGTTAAATGCTCCGACGAAATAGTCTAAGAAAGAAAAATGGACTTTTTTCTCTCTAGAACTTTGCTACACATATGTTGACCTATCCTATGTACGTATACTATTGATCCCTACTAAGTACCACTGATGCAATCTAGCCAACTTAAACAAACACTGTATTTTCGCTTACTGGACCAAAGCGAAGCCCACGGGCCATACTAGCCTAGCCAAACATCTATGCTCCATGATCTATGCTTCATCACGTAGGTCATTTTCACGTGGAAAGAAACAGGGCGACGACGTTTGCCCCTCATTTATTTATTAGATTGCTATTTAGAACAAGTACAGACTACTAGATATAAACACATGTAAAGAAAATAAAAAAAAAATAAAAAAAACAAGTTAAAGATTTATAGCCAGCTATAACACGGACTTTAAGATGCTATGTGTATAAGAGGTGAAGCAAGATATTAATAACGTAGCATATAGTTATAAATAATTATTATATAATTAACTATTAAATTGACTATAGATGATTTAAAGTTGATAATTGGCTATGATATTAAACTTGCTTTCTCCGGGATCAACGATTATTGTAAATTAAACCTCACGCATCAAATTCACCATAACCGTATACATACTATATGTACCTCGATACCATTCCATCTTTTTTTTTTTGGACTCTCAGCCATCACGTGGGTCAGCAACGGCCAACAATCAGGTTATTCTTTAATACTATCTCTGACCCATAATAATTGTATTTTTAGATTCAAATTTATTTCAAAATAGCTGTCATAATAAACTATTAATTGTTTCATTAATCACTCATCATTCAAATTTTTTCATATTATACCTTTAATCACCCTTCCACTCTTATCTACTTCATTTAATGAGAAACATCGTAGTTTTTTTTTAAACCTTAATATATAAAAAAAAGACTATTAAGCGATCAAACCGTTGCCAGCTCGTCGCCTTGGTCATCTCACCCGGCGCACACACCACATGCTGGCCGAGCTGGGCATCGCACATGATGGGCCTTGTCTAATCCCCAAGTGCACCGCGGCCCATGTGGCATGCCATGCGCGACGGGGCCTCTCCCCTTATCAGGAAGGAATAAGTCCACTTGTTATCCCTCAACTTTACATCGAGTTTAACTGACATCCCTTATCCTTAATATCAGAAATTTTTACCCTTAAACTATACAAAACCATACAACAAGGGTCTCATGGTAGTATCAACAATTGGTTTAGCTAACGTGGCATCCTAGTAAGCAAAAAGAAAAATAAAAAAAATATCATGGCGCCCACATATCAGCGCCCACTCCTTTCTCCACTCTTTTTCCCACGTTGAACCACACCTCATGCATGCGCCTCTCGCAGCAGCCGATGCCGCTCGCGTCTTCATGATGGAGGCAGCGGCAAATGCCCCCACAATGACGTCGCACCGCACCATGTTGGACCACCTCCACCCACCGGTGGCAAACCTTGTGCACGTGCCTCCCGTCATAGCTGCAATCGACCCCGTCCGCATCTTCATAGTGGAGGCACTTGCAAACGCCCTCGTGACGAATGAGCTTCCCAACACCTCTGCACCAATAACTTCCCCCACAGCGACGGCTCTGGTGAGTGGTGGTTGGCGAAGTCCCCAGGTGCAGGTGGCGGCTTCCTATGGCAAGGGAGGAGAAGGGGAGAGGAAGGGACCGATAGCGGCTGCAACGTCATCGATGGTGTTGTCGCATGTGACATGCCAAGGTGGAGGCGAGGATCCCATGTGTTGGTATTTGATATGGTCACGGATAAATCCGCAAGCGCACAGATACCGCTATAGCACTTTATCTTAGAGTATTCCAAGAGTATTGAATCACATGGGATGTGTGTATATCTGATAACATAATTCAATCCAAGAATAACAACTAATGGTAGACTTAGGTTAGAGAGGATTCTTATGATTTAATTATCTATACTTAAGTTAAAGGTAAAACTCTATCGATTACTTCGAGGATCGACTCTCCCTGGTCTGCCAAGCTGAATCCAACCTATAGCTCTATGATGTACCCAAACAAGGAGGGATACAAAGGACGGACAGAGCTGCCGTCACCTGCCGTCTATCTCTTTCCGTGGAGCACATAACGAACGAAGATAACCGTTAACCTAGACACCACGTTTAAGTTATTGATTACTACTTTAGCCTCACGTATGAACTTTCTTCTTTATCCAGAGTTATAGTACTAGAGCACTTAGTATAAATACTAAGCGACGAACCTGCAACGATGGAAATATATCTCACTTAAGCTAGTAAATTAAATACCAAAAGAAAATCTCGAATACTTACTTTATTCAAGAATCATTCACCGAGATCAAGGTTTCCCAAACCGCCAGGGTCGGGCTATCGTGCCTCGGCGGTAAGCATGGTTACCGCGTGGTAACCGCGGTAACCGTGGCAAACCGTACGAAACCGTATAAAATTTATTAAAATTTTGAATTATTTTTTAAATTTATTTGAATTTAAAACGGTTACCGTGGTTTTTCTTTTACCATACCCCCGTGGTAAGCGTGCGGTTACCGACGGTTTTGGAAACCCTGGCCGAGATACAAGAGAGGAGAGAGCGCCGACAACTCCGGCACTCCTCCGGACCTTCCCCTCACTCTCTACCTATTTTCTCCACACTACTAAAGTGACTAAAGAATGAAAGTGAGTTGTACTTCACTTTGTTGTTGTGAACACCAAAAATTGGTACGGGTCTTTAGTAGATTCAGGTAAGGAAAAAAGTCGATCAGTCGATATAATTTTATTCAGAAGAGACTGGGTTTAAGAAAAAATCGTGAAGATCATTGCATGAAAATTTAATTCTATCTATTAATTAGACATGATTTAGTAAGTTTTTACTAGTGTCCGATCAGGACTTTTTTCTTTTATCTTTAGAAAACACTGTGTCGTGTTCGATCAGGACTTGTATCAACCCAAAAGTATAAATATGTACACCCAGTGTCTTTGGAAGACATCTCCACAGATCAATACAATTACTTTTGGTGCATCACCACCTTTTATTCCGGCGAGTTTTTAGTTTTGAGTTGAGTTGCATCGGTTTTGATCTCCGACAAGGAAGTAAGTTCCATCAACTTCGCTTGTATTAGCGTGGCTAGAACTTTTTGGGTTATTCTATTCAAGTTGACACAAGCATTGTCTATTTGATATATTGATTTTATCTTAAACCGCATCGCTGTTTAGAGTTGTATCAACTTAGTTAGGACTTTCTCGGTTAGCTCCGATATTTTGACTAAGTTGGTGTCTCTAATCGTATTGCTATTTTAGATAGATTTCTTATATCCATCTCGTTGTGTAGATCTATCGGCTAAGTAGGTTTTTTGTTATCTTTAATCTTATACTATCTCAGTTAGGTCCGATCTATTAGATTGCTGATAATAAGTTTAATTCTAATAAACAGATAGGTTTTTATGCAATGTTCATCGGAGTTCTAGCTGATGAGTTATCATTATTGCGGGCTTCAGTTATCAGATGTATCGGTTGGTTAGCCAATATACATTTTAATTTACTTAAATCGGATCTCCAGCCGATGTATACTTTAACCATCAAATCTACATCTATCTACTATATCAGTTTTGGCCGATTGATTCAAATTATATTATCTCGTTTCAATTTCTGAGTTACATTAGCTTACAATCAAAACTTGTATAATTACTAGTTAAATCTCTCTCTATCAACTTTAATCTTATATTGTTTCGGTTTGATCCGATCTATTAAAACTGTCTTTGATAAAAAACGGTTTATTGATGGTTATACATAGTTTAGTTCTAGCCGATGATAACTTAAATCTCATTATTTATATGATTATGTGAATCTACATTGAATCTATAGCCGATTGATCGAAACCCTTTTGACATTGGCTGGCATCGCTACATCATATCAACCCAATTGATTGATCGGCTCCTTGACCTTATACAGTCAATATACCTATCTTGTTACTTGCATGATCAAACTAACTGATATGCCTTGAACCTGATTGTTAGGACTTGCACTAGAGCCAAGCAAATCTCTCAGGCCTTTGTGTGTGCGACAAATTTCACGTCAACAGTTGTGTGTTGTGAAATAGCTTGAGCTTCTCCTTTTATAGTCCTCAATGATGGTTGTATGACGGTTAGGGAGGTCGGTGCACCCATAACCGTCATACCGACCTCCCTAACCGTCATCGAGGAGTCATTGTCACACCCCGAAGTTTGCTTTCCAGGTTAAAATTCGTGAAATAAATCGCGTAAAATAAATTTTCCTTTTTAACCTAGAGCAAAATTCTAATTTAAAAATATATTAAATCAAATGGAAATGGCATGGTGGGATTTTTCTTGTGTTCCCCATGTTAAAATACACTAACAGGATTTTTAGTGGAATTTTCAGAGCCCTAGAAATAATTTTAATCAATTAAAAACCTCTATCGCAATAAATAAATCCCTAGGAAATCCTTTTCCCTTTTTGTTTTTCTTTTTCCTCCTTTTTGAGCCGTCGGCCCACCTTCCTCCCTCTCCCGAGCCGGCCCAAGGCCGCCCGCACCATCCCGCACCGCCCCCTCCTCTCCCTCTTGGGCCGTCCCAAGGCCGCAGCTCGAGCCGCCCGAAGTCCACGCCGCCTCCCTCCTCCTCTCGGGCCATCGACATGTGGGGCTGCTGCCTGAGCCGTCTCCCCCAAGGCCAACCGCCGCCGCCCACGCCGCCCGCATCTCCCGCGCCCATGCGCCCCGCAACCGTCGCTCGGGCCACCTCCCCGCGTCGCCTGCGCCCGTTCCCCCACTCCGCGCCACCTTCCCCCGTGCCGTAGAGGCCGGGTTTCATAACCGAATCCCGCCCTCTCTCTCCTCTCCCGCGCCGAACTCCGGCGTGAAATCTGGAGCCGACGGCCGAACCCTAGCCTCGGCCCTCCTATAAATCGGCCTCCCCGCGCTCTCCTCTCTCTTTTTCCCCTAACGCCGCCGTCTCCCGTGCACCCTAGCGCCGCCGTGTCACGCCCGGAAAATACCTTTCCCGAATGCTAGTGTATTAATCCCCGTCCCAGGAAAAGCTGGGGTACACCACACAAACTTGATACAAAAGACACATCTTTATTAATTATCACGATAATATTTACATTATTACAAAGGCACATCAGGCCTGATAACAAAAGAAAAACAGCAGCGGACTAGCGGGCCTATGGCTCCATCTTCACAGGCGCTCAACTGGGGTATAAGCCAGGACTCCACCTAAGACTTCTTCTTCAAGAGCTTCTTAGACTGAAGGGGGAAAGATTGAGCAAGGATGAGTACAACCACCGTACTCAGCAAGCCACACCGGAAAATGCACTTAATGCAAGGGAGTACGAGGATTCATATATAGGGATATTTTGCATAAAACCAGCATTTCGAAACATTTAAATATTTAAAGGCATTTTAAATCAACACGAACCTATCTCTAGTCAAAATTATCATCAAGCCGCGCACCGACGCGATCTTGCCTTATCCTAGGCCAACAGGTACTAACTCCAGTTATTTTAGTTTTAAACAGAATCAAATTCTAACTTGGGTACATTGCTCAGCTTGCCCATAACCGAGGGCGCAGCTATTCGAATGGATTAAACTCTGATCAGAGGTGTACATCTTTACCCACCAGACATGTCTTCCTCACGTGTTGCGAAGTGCCACATGCCACCACGGCATACGGACGAAAGCCATGACATAACCTGCCGCCTAGTATTGCCCTAAGCGAAAAAGACCGACATAGACTTCCCTCGCCAGGCGCCCTGGGTCGAGCAGACAGTCTATGCCCCCGGGCGTACTGCCAGAGACGTCAACCCCACCAAGGGCTTCATTCATCCCTATCCGTGTCTTTTTGCTCATGGCCGTCGTAGACGACAAGTTAAGCCTTACCCATTAGACAAGTGGTAGTACGGAATATGCCTTGCAACAGAGGCCCGAAGACCGGTCCTTATGTTGGCCGAGGTGCGACTAGCAAAACCATACACTCGAGCCCAGCCGAAAACAAGTTTGGGGAAATTTTGAAGGGGAAACATCATTTCATGTCTAAACAGCCATTAAACCAAAATTACCATTATTTACAAATTATTCACCATTCTAATAATTGAAAATCAACTCTAATTGTTTCTATGTAAGCAAGGCTAAGCATATTCCTAAAGTTTCTAGTAAGCACCACATATATAAAGTCCTTACTAGTTTTATTTTTGTTACCTAGGGTTGTCAAAGGTAATTACACAATAACAAATAATAAGGCTATAACAAGGAATGTAGGAAAGGCTAAATAAAACAGTTATAACGTGGTAAATTTAATAAAGCGAATGCAATAATTTAAATTAAAATACTTTTCACAAACCGGGGTTCAATATGCTTCTGAAGCTTCCGCGACGAACTCGAACTGCACCACGGGAACTCCGGAACGATAGCAACTACACGAACAAACGAAACAAAGCTACAACACTAAGAAAGAAATGACAACAGTACATAAAAACAACAGACACGGGTTCTTTAAGTTATAACAAAAACTAAACAGTTTGGAACGGGTCAATTTGGAGCTCGTATGGCCGAGAAACGACCATTCGAAATTTAGGTGTAATTAAAGTGGAGATTTCCGAGTTGTTTAGTTATTATTGTACCATTAAATTATGTTTAATGTAACATCGCTCGCGGAAAGAAAGGATCGAGCGACCGGTAGCCAAGACCCACAGGTCAGACGGCTAGTTCACCGTGGATCGGGTTCACAGAGACGATCCACGGGAAGGACGGAATGAGACCATACGTGTCAACCGAAATAAGTGGCCGACAAGCGGGCCTCACAAAAATGCCACGCGGGCTGCGCACGTGGGCAAGCACGAGGCGGCCAAACGGGCACACGAACACGACCACCACACGTGCACGCGAAGACCGCACGAACAACCATCGACACCGGTGAACGAGACCGGGGCCGACAACGGCACGACGGGCACGAGGGCCACAACACGAGGGCTACACGGGAAGGATGAGGACAGGGCAGTGAGGAGAGGGGTCCTTACCACAACGCGACGATGGCGACTACCGATGACGAACGGAGGAGATGACCAACGACAAACAGAGCGACGACGAGGAGGACGGCTTCGGCAGTGACCCTTGAACGAAGGCGAGGACGAGCTTGACGAAGCGGTGCCGAGGACGAAGGCGACGACAAGGGCAGCAGCGACGACTCGAGGACGACGCAAACGAACGGGCAGCACTCGACGAACTTCGGGCTTGGCGAAGAGGCGGACGACGACGGCACGAACGACCTTGATGACGCGGACGGCTTCGGCTTGACGAAGGGAGGGCCAACGACTAGGACGACGACCGGGAGCCAGTGGCAGCGATGGCGCAGCGGGACGACACTCCAGCAAGGAGGGAGGGGCTGCCGAAGGACAAGGACAACGACGACAATTGGAAACGGCGCAGCGGCTACGCTACCATGTGTTGCCGGCGTCCACGGTGCTCCGGCTGACCTCGGACAAGATGAAGGCGAGGCCGGGAGAGATGGGAGCAGCGGCAATGTCGGGGGAGGCGACGACACGGTCGACGCTGCTCCGGCCAATGGGGAGGGCAGCCGGAGTTGGCCGGCGCGGTGGAGAGAGGAAGCCGCACGGGGAGACGAAGAGAGAGCAAAAAGGGCTCGGGAAATGCAAAGGAGAGGGAGGGGAGGAGGTTGCCACGCCATTTATAGGCCGGAGGAGAGGAGGGGACGGCCGGGAAGATGAGGGGATGGCCGAGGAGAGGAGGGGACAGCCGGGGAGGTCACTGGCCGGCCATCCATGGCAGCCATGCAAGGAGGATTAAATTCAGCGAATTAAGGATGAATTGGAAGGGGAAAAGGTGGGGGAATTGATGAGGGAGAGGAGAGGAATCCATTTTTGCACTCAAAGGGGAGGGAAATCAACCGGAGAGGGAAGATCAAGAGGAGGCGGCGCCTCTGTTTGGCTGGCCAGGGAGACGAGCAGGCGCCGTCTCGGCTGGAGGAGGAAGACAACGATGTCTTCCCTCCTGGGCTGGCTGGGCCGCGCGAGGAGGAGGGCAGGCTGGTGGGGGGGTGCGGCTGGGCCAAGGGGAGGGGAGGAGGACTTTGGGCCTAGGGGGAAAAAATGGCCCAAGAGGGAGGGAGAGAGGGAGGACGAAAAGGAGATTTTGGCGGCAGGCCGAGGGAGAGGAGGACTTTGGGCCAAAAGTGGCCCAAAGAGAGGGAGAGAATTATTTTTAGGTTTTCCATTTAATTAAGTCTGAAATTGGTTATTGTTGCATTAAAATTATTTCTTGTGCTCTGAAAATTCACGTAAAAATTGAGGGACCAATTTAGGGCATGGAGAATTTAGGAAAAATACTCCAAGCCACTTTTGAATTTTTCTTGCTCATATTTTAGTGTTTGCGATTTCTTTTCAAATTTTAATTAATTCTATTATTCCTTTTAACGAATGATTTTTAACTTGAGATGAATTTATCAGGACGTGACACGCCGCCACCGTCATCTCCTCCATCTTAGATTCCGGTAATTCCGACTCTCCGGTTTACTTCGAGGTTGTTGCCGAGGTCGATCCAGCGCAGGAGTAAAGCAAGTCATGCTTATTAACTTGAACATATTGTACCTAAATTGCGAATGTCTTATTTTTCCCTAAATATTGCATTGTTTTATAATGTCATTATGGGCTTATTTACTTATTGTACTCAGCTTTATACTTCAATTATCTTATTCCTTTGATAGCTTGGGAAGTAATTTAAGTAATGGCCAGGATAGAACATGCTTAGCCCTGCTTAGTAACATTAACACATTAAAAGGATCACTAATGCCTCATTATTATTTAACGATGGTTATTTAATGTTAGCTCACGATGGTTAATTGTGAATGATTAAATAATTAGTCCAACTAAAACCTGGATAATTGTGGGTTGTGAGCACATGGTTTTGATGGTCGCGCTCATAACATTTAAGGACCGGTTCGCGGGAAACCCTGGAAGAATTATCGTACTTTCTACAAGCCAGCATGGGTAATGGCTGGACTTGTAGTATGGCTTTTTCCTAGCCGAAGCATCCAAGCGAGGGTGGGCGTGATGGAGTTGGGTCGGCGGGGGTTTACCCGTTGATCGGCTGCCAGATTCACCTAGGCACGAGAGGGGGCTGCCTGCCTTGGTTTAAAGGTGGGGACGAAATCTGAGGTGTGGTGCACTTGGTTAGGAAGGGTTGTGCGAAGGGTCTTGTCGCAGTTTCTTTCCGGTGTACCGTGGTGGTATGTCAGCGCATGGTAACGTGTTGTGGGACTGTGTCTTGTGGGTACAGTTGTACACCTCTAATCAGAGTAGAACTATTCGAATAGCCGTGCTCGCGGTTATGGGCGATCAACCAGATTCACCGTGATTAGCTACACTTCTAATAACTTGACCTAATGGAACTGGTGTAGGTCAGTGTCACGCCCCAAACTAGCCCCGAACGGAGGCCAGTATAAGGCGATCCAAATTAACCTGTATGCCTGTACCAGTCCCAGGAAATAGCGCTGGTACAATAGGAAGACAGAATACCACAACAACAGCGGTCTCTTTATTAAGAGTAGGATTACAACCAAGGTTGGAACTGCGGACAGAACCCGAGTTCGCAACAGCATTACAAAAAGGCGGAAGCGGAAAGCGGAGACTAGCCCTAAGCCACAAGCAAAGCCTTGGGGGAAGGCCGAAACCCTACTACTGCTCGAAGTCTGCTTGCTCCTGGAAGAACTCTTCATCAGCAGGCTCCACCTCTTCATCTTCGAGAACTGGGGGGGTTTAATTATATAGAGCAAGGGTGAGTACGGAAGTACTCAGCAAGTCAGGGGAATTAAGTGTTTAATGCAAGTTTCAATGGAAGGCCAGTTGTTCTTTTTCACAATTGATTTTAGTTCAGGACTTTCAGAAACATCTAAGTGAGTGCTTCTCGACGGCACGGACGAGAAAGTGCGTCTCATCCGGCCGGAGCAGTGAAATTGTATCAATTGATTCTTGTCGGCACGAGAGGCTCCCTGCCAATCGTTCACCGACCCCGGCTGCTCCAACAGCCACAACTCACACACGCCGGTACGAGAGGCTCCCTTCCAATCGTTACCGACTCCGGCTGCTTCAACAGCCACAAGTCAACACATCGGTACGAGAGGCTCCCTGCCAATCGTCACCGACTCCGGCTGCTTCAACAGCCTTAAACCAAGCACAAAACGGAAAACCTCACACCAACAGCAGTTCACAAGGTGTTCAGTAACACTACGCTAAGGAATCACCTCACATCCGCCCATGACCGTGGGCACGGCTGTTCGAACAGTTGTTAACCTCTGCAGAGGGGGTACACTTTACCCACACGACGTTACTAACCTCGAATCACCCAGCCCGCGACTCTCGGTCACGTCTGGCGACCTTGAGGCTTTCATGACAAGGCATTTCGAAAGCCGACTCAGGGTCATCTTATGCCAACGGGAGGGGTCCCACGGACCAACACCAGGTTAGGTCCCAGACCATACTGTGCCAGGAAGCCCAGGGGTCCTCCCCGACACCACCCCGGCGAATCCACTTGTCCCTTGGCATCAAGATTTACCTGGCCTAGCTAATTACTCAGCCAGGGGCGTCCCATATCACCCATGTGGTCGTACTTGACATATGCTTGGATGTAATTCCCAAGGAATCGGTCCTTAGAGCGAGAACGGGCAGACCGTACCTCCAGTACGTCTCCCGTACCGCGAGTTTTAGAAACTCACTTTATTTTCAAGGCACCGACCCAAGTGTCGGGTTTTCCAAGCATTTTGTAAACTCAAGTTTTACCCAGGTGATCAATTTTAAAGTTTGAGGGGAGTCTCGATATTCGTACACGAGGTACGGATACCGAGGCATCACCTGAGGGGTGACAAGGGTGTTAGGGTATTCAAATAATCAAGGAAGGTGAATGCAACAAATGGGTAGGGCCTGCCGGTTGTATTGCAAACCGAGGCCGAGTGCCAAGTGTTATCTAAGTAATGCATAGTTTGTGGAATCAAAATACTTAATTTAAATTATAGGTTCAATTGATCAAAGGTGACTTGCCTTGCTCGAGATCTTGAGCTTCTTCCTCGAAATCCGCGCACTGCGGGTCTTCGGGCTCCGAGACTACACGTGAAACGAGACGACTCAACAAAGCGATAAAAGAAGCCCTATTAAAGACCACTAAGCGTGCCATTAGGTAGATCTCGATTTTTGAGGAATTTTGGAAGTGGAACGGGGTCAATCGGACGAACGGTTGAAAAGATATGAATTTCTTAAGATTTAAGGATTTTCTGGAATAAAGAAAAGGAATTATTAATTCCCTGGAAAAAGAAAAGAAAGAGGGATGCAATTTGGACTTTAATTCGGGCGGCTAAGAGCAGCCCAAAAGAATAGAATGGGCGCGACCGAAATAACGGGCCGACGGCCCGAAGGGATTGGCCCATGGCCGATCGGCGCGCGAGAGGGGGATAGGCCGATGGGCCTAGCGGCCGATGGGCCGGAGGCCAATGGCGCTTGGAGGCCGAGCGGGCTGGCGCTTGAGGGCGCGGCCCACGAGCGAAAAGGCCGAGTGGCCGAGGGGAAGAGAGGGGTCGAGGCCGACTGGGCCGGTCGGCCAAGGAGGCCCAAATGGCCGGCCTGGCAACGCGGCCCGGCCGATGCGCGAGAGGGGGCCGTGCGGGCCGACGCTGGAGGGCGAGGCCCAAGCCGAGTGACGCGGCCTGGCGGCGCGGCCTGGTCCGGTCTCCCCCGAGTGACTCGGGGCCGACGGGCCGGACCGAGGGACTCGGGCCGATGGCCAAGGGGAGAGGAGGCCGAGGGGTCCAGGAGGCCGGTGCGGGACCGTTGACCGGTCTCCCGTGGGGCCCTGGGACGGTGGACGTGGCATCCACGTAGGCACGCACGGGGGGGGGGGGGGAAGAAAGGAGAGGGCGACGGGCTCGCCGGGAACGGCGGTGTTCGGCGGGACGTCGGCGAGCGGCTCCTCCCGGCAGGCGGCGGCGAGACGGAGGGGAGGCGGGCACCGGAGAGAGAGGGGAGAGAGGGGAATCGAGCCACCGGCTCGGATCGGGCCGCGGGGAGCGACGGCGGCCGGCGACGGCGAGGTGCGACGGCGACCACGACGGCTCGGGGAGAGGGCGGAGGAGAGGGCGACGGCCACGGCGGCGCCCGGGAGAGGGTTCTACGGGCTACCTAGCGGCCTAACCGAAGAAAAACGGAGGGAGGTGGAGGGGGGAGAGGGGCTTACCGCGGTGGGGCGGTGAGCCGGGGAAGAGGACGACGGCGGGCGCGCGGCGCGGCTCCGGGCCGAGGAAGAGGGCGGCGGAGATGGCGCCCGAAGCTCCTTCGGGAGCCCTCGGCTACGGCGGCGGGCGACGAGGGCGACGGCGGCAGCAGCGGGGGAGGAGAGCTCGAGAGGGCGGTAATGGCGGCCGGAGGCGAGGGGAAGAAATGCGGCCGAGCAGGGGGGGGGGATTTTAAGGGCGGCTAGGTCGGTTTTTGGGGGCGAATGTCGGTTTGGGGCTCGGAGAGGCGGTCGGCAAAGCGGAGCGGGGACCGGCGCAAATGGACACGGCGGTGCGACCGGGTGACGTCGGCGGCGGTCGGCCACCGGGGAAAAGAAAAAGGGGAGAGGGGAAAAGAGGGGTTGCCCCCTTGCCGAAACAGGCAAGGCGCGCGGGGGAGAGAGGGAGAGGGGGAGCGCGCGCGCGGCGCCTTGGCGGCAAGCGCGCAGGCGGCGGGGCCGAGGGGACCAGCGGCGGTCTGCGGCGACGAAACGGCGCCGGCGGGAGCCGTTGGGGAGAAGAGAGAGAGTGGGAAAAGAACGGCGCGGGAGCGGGGAGAGAGAGAAGAGAGCGGAGCACTCTCTCTCTCTCGGCTCGGCTCGTGCGGCGCACGTGCTCGGCGCGCGCGGGCCGAGCGGCCTAGCGCGGCCCAGCGGGGAGGGGCGAGGCCGAAGGGGCTGGGCCGGCGGCGGCCCGAGAAGGAGAGGAGACGGAGGGAGCAGGCCGAGAGGGGCTGGGCCAGCGGCGGCCCGAGGGGGAAGAGGGAGAGAGAAGGCCGAAGGGGAAAATCGGCCCGGGTCAAAGGGAGGCAAATCAGACTTTTCCTGAGAGTTTGAAAGGAGGAGTTTGAGGGCTTGGATTTGAAATCCGATTTCGTGGTTTTCTCCGGGATTGAACTGAGAGGGGAGACACGAGACCTTGGCACACAACAAGACTCAACTGAAGAGCAAACTTTCGCAATTAGGGCTTTTAGGAGATTAGTTTTCCCGCTAACGCCGCGACAAAACGGGCGTTACAGTCAGATGGTGGTTTGGGCCTGTCGCAACGTGGTGTAGCGTTGGGCAGTGATGGTTCAAATTTGATTAATTAACTCAACTGTTTTTATCGCATTCAACTATTGTCTTCAAATGCTTATTTTATGCAAATAACCCCTTCAGCCTCCTTTGTTATTACTTGCATCATTACTCCCTTTCCGGTATGACTTGTTGAGTACAGTGGGTAGTAGTCAGTCTTGCTTAATTTTCCCCCACATCAGAGTTGGAGTACGCGTCAGATGGAGGCTACTCAGAGGAGTAGGCTTGTGCCTGCCGTCAAGGGTGCCCGTGGAATGGAGTTGCCATGCTGCGAGCGTCTAGTTAATTAGAATCGCTTGTTTCCTTTTCCGCTGCATTTTTGTAAGAGATTTTTATGGTGTTTGTAAGACGTGGATCTGTATGTCAACTTTGTCGTTTGTGTACCCTGGCCGGTCCTGGACGGGGGTTTTAATACACATTCTGCTTGGAATTCGGGTTAGCGAATTTCTGGGCGTGACAGTCATCTAGAACATCCACGTGGAGATTGGAGATGAGAGGTGGCAATGTCGGTTTGGCTAACCTGTGGGCCCTACCTCCCAGCTACTCCTTTGGTTGGGAGGCTGACTGGTGGGCCCTATGCTGCTGCTCCGTGGATAGCTCCAATCCTTGTGCTCGCGTGTGATTGGCCGAAAATATATTTTGCCGCATTACGGGTGTATTTTCATCCAAAATTACATGCATACAAATATTTATCAATACTCGTGGAAATGGTTAGTAATAAACCCTACCACTAAGCTTGATTTTTTATTTTGTATTCTTTTAGACAGAAGTTGACGTGTAAAGTTGGTACATAACGACCGTCAACATTGTGATGACTGAGGCAACAGACTGGCTTGACGTGCTCCTCCCGCCGGTGGTCCTTGATAGGACGCCTAGGGCCGCCGTCTCTAGCCCTGAACAAAAAACTTCTCCTTTCCCGCCGCCACCTCCATTCCTTCCTCTTAAGAATCTCCCCTGAAATTCCGTCGAAGCCCGATGACGATGAGAGCATCTAGGTCCGCAGTCATCCGCGATGTGCCTCTACACTTCTGTGACCTCATTGCCCGCCTCCTCCTCGAGGTCAAGAAGCAACCCGGTTGTGAGGGCAGCTCGGCACAGAGGACGGCAGGTGGCGAGAAGTGCGTCAGAGCTGCTCTACATTGTGGAAAAAAAGAAGAGAAAGGAGTGGCGCTAACATGTGGGCTTCACCAATTTTTTTTGTTTTCTTTTTTGCTGACTAGGATGTTACGTTAGCTAAACCAGCTGTTGATATAGCCAAGGGACCAAAATTACACAGTTTTATATAGTTTAGGGGTGAAGATTTCTGATATTAAAAATAAGAGATATCAATCAAACTCGACGTAAAGTTAAAAGGACGGAGAGTGGACTTATTTCTATGGGAAACGCCAAAAACTGAAAGCCCTCCTGGCCCCACAAACACCGCCGAACTTCTCTCGTTAGCCTTCTTTCCTTCGTCCGACCCAGGGTTTCAAAAACCGCCGGGGGCCCGGTTACCGCCACCCGGCGGTACGGCGGTTACCGCGCAGTAACCGCGGTAACCGCCAAAAACCGCGATAAATTCGTTTTTGAAATTTTTGAATTCAAAACCGCGGTATGAGACGCGGTTACCGTGCGGTTTGCCGTGGTAACCGCGCGGTTTGGCGCGGTTACCGCGCAATGTTGGAGCAAATGAAGAACAAAATGAAAAAAAATTAAAAAACATAGAAGAAACACTTAAAAATTTGTAGAATTTTGGGATAATAATTAAAAAATGTAGGATACTTGTGGGTATACAATAAAAAATTTTGGCATGATATTTTCTATATTACGGACTTGAAATCAATTGAACAATACATGTGGGTATAAAATAAAAAATTTTGGCATGATCTTTGCTATATTACGGACTTAAAATCAATTGAACAATTCATAACATAATATTTCAACAACAACAATCAACAATCTGAAGATATCACACAAGGTGTCCGCATGTTCACATGTCAAGACGTCCACAATATAGAGTTCACAAGTGAAATGAATACAGTTGACAATATAGAGTTCACAATACAGTCCACAATATAACATCCACAATATGATAGTTCATATGACAAGCAATATGAAAATAGAAGTTTTGTTGGACGATGAAAGGAAATAGAGAAGGACGTACCAACATAGAGCCAGCTATAAGTTCCACTGATATGCCATGTTGTACTCCTCTATGGACATGAGCATCAAGCCATGCGACTGTAGCAACCCTGCCTTGTATTCCTCCCAACTTTGACCTGTCCATGATGCTGTTGTTTGCCATTGAGCATACAATTGAGCGTACCACTGGGGCTCTTGCCACTCGTACACCCATGTAGGAGGGGGATAATCAGAAGGTTGGGGACGATTATACGCATACCTTGGATAGCCACTTTCAATGCTAGAGGCACTGAATGAGCTGTAGCTATCCTGTGGTATGTCAAGATGTTGTCGTTGTTGTTGGTCACTCGGTGAAACGGTAGTTCGTTGAGAGCTTGGAGCACCGTGATCACGGTTCTGAGTCGCGTGAGTGAAGTCGGCCTCACTTGCAAATGAAATTGTAAGAAGAAAATTAATCAATAGTGAAATACATGGTAAAGGTCTAAATAGAAAATGAAGCACATTGCACCAGTGAATTGAATAGGGCTGTGGTGACCCCCAGAAGGCACTTCAGTGGTTCCTTCTCCTCCTTCACCACCATCGTCTCCATCATCTGTATCAGTTCTTGAGCTACTATCATTGGACTCTTGGTAGTCTGGGCTATCTTCAGTCTCTTCATCGCTATCAACATTGCGAGACTGTGGACTTTTGCCCTTAGCTCTTTTGGATGTAGATTCTTTTGGTGGCTACCGAGTCTTTCTTTTTTCAATATGAGTGTCAGCTATATTCACATCAGCCCACTCTGCAATAGCAGAAGCTCCCGTGGTTCTGCGCAGGTCAGTCAAGTCCACTAGGTTGGCTACAAGTGGACTAGGCACGGGGGCGTCACTTTCAGTTGAGTCTTCATTTAGTTCTGGGTTGGCATTGGACCGAGCATTATCCATCCATTCTTTAATCTGATTGTTAGTTTCATAGAATGATAGGTCCGCTAGTCTCTGAAGGGGATCGTCGTCCTCCTTCTTAACTTGGGCATTTACTTGCTGAATTCGCAGGCGAAGGTTGTAGTTCACATAAACTAGTTTGTTGAGCTTCTTGTGGGTAAGTTTATTACGGACCTTGGTATGCACGAATGCGAATGTGCTCCAGTTCCGTTCACATCCACTTGAAGAGCAACATTGACCAACCATGCGCAACGCAAGCCTCTTCAAATTCGGCATGTCTGAGGCAAACATAGACCACCATTGTGCTGCACATGCCAATTTTCATGTCAATTTACAACACTGAATACGTGTAGAAGCATGAAGACACAATCCATGTGCAAATGATTAAAGACATACCAGGGGAAGTTTTTCCATCAGTTGCCATCTTTCTTGCAAGGGCCCTCCCAAATTCACCAGTCTTACGGCGATACATCTCAACCTCCAGCAAAGCGGCGGCGGCTGTATCGATGTTCGTCATCCACTCAAAGGCCTGATGGAGGTCTTGGAAGACGCTGGCACTTGGTGAGTATTGGTAGTGAGTCATAGGGTTTAATGCCGCACCTACAAATCATGAAACAAGATCGATGAGAGTCATACAATACCAATTTTTTCATTATGTAATGTTGGTTACTCACTGGCATTGATTAGAGTTTGATTGGTGAGGTCGTGCATTCTCCTATTGACAATTTCCATGTATGCTTCGAATTTATCCCTTTCACTCGCAAAGAGACTGTCATACTCCATTCTCAACAACTGATATCTCAGAAGAACCTCACTCAAATTGGGGTTCTTGTCCTCGTCAGCAAACCGAAGGAAGGAGTACATCGGCTGGACTGAGTTGACCACGGACTGTAAGTTCTCCCACCAAGACATGCTAGATAGGCATGCGTGCGCATACCTGCCATCCATTGTGCCACTGAATTTGCTTTGCATGAACCCAGAAGAAGCCATCCACTGCATGAACTGATCTCGCCTCCTAAGGAAGCTCTGAAGGAACATGTAGTTTGTGCCGAACCGTGTAGCATTCCACTTAACCAGTTCACCACCTATAGCAGACACCATCATGGCATGCAGCTTGGAATGGTTGTATAGCCATCTGCAAATTTTCCTTGTACTCTCAATCACCATTTCATGGTCCGACATTTTTCCAACCTCCTTAAGCATCAAGTTAATTGTGTGCGCCACACAAGGTTGCCACACAATTGTTGGATACTCTTGCCGCAGCAGTCTGCAGGCCTTCTTGTAGTTAGACCCATTGTCTGTGATAATCTGAACGACATGTTGGGGGCCTAATTCGCGAACCACCTTTCTTATCTCCTGCATGGGTCAAACACAAAATAAAACAAGACCTCAAACACTACACTTGATGTTATCAAATGAGACTAAAGTGTTGATGGAACGTAGTTACCTTCAGTACAAAGTTAGCATCTTGGCTATGGCCGGTGGCATCAACGGAGTTGTGGAAAAACATGATTCCATTGCAATATATCAAAAAGTTGATTACCGCCATACCCGTCGGTCCTGTCCAAGAATCACACATTAGAGTAACACCGTACTCATTCCAATCACGCTTGAACCTGTCGAATTGCTTCTTGACGTCCTTCTCCGTAGCATCAAGGTACTTCCCATGAATCTCTGTACCGCTTAGAGAAGGTATGTTTTCACCTACAATGTACAAATACAAATAATTAGTGTGCGAACGGTTAGAACAATGTAAATTCATATGAAATGCATACTTACCCCACTTCTATGTTTCTCGAACGGCGCTGACAAAGTATGGATTATCAGCACTTCTTGCAGGAATACCCGAGGTGTAGAAGAACTTTGCCCAGGACTCACCAATGGCCTCCCTAGCTTGCCTTCCCTTCTTTGTAAAGAATCCTGTATCGATGCGTGTCTGCACAGGAGACTTGGCAGATGCTAGATTGTAATCTCTCACAGAAGGTGACTCCCTGTGAGATGTAGCCCTTCGCAACAAACTGGCAATTGGGTTGCTTCTTCCTTTCCGTGCCTCGGACTGAGCGGATCCACTGCCACCACCATGCTCATAAGTGCCACCTCGTTGCTCCACACCCCTCCTAAAACTCGCCTCTTGCCGTGAGGCTTGCATGGCTACTTCCATTTGTTCCTCCTCGTCGGCATCACCTGTTAGGTCATAATAGTTGACCCCAGCCGCTTCAACCCTTCTTGCCCTCTCACTCTGACGAGTATCACCTGCATCTTTTATCCTGTCCAACTCGCGCATGAAGAATTCGCGAACATCTGGAGGCACTGAATTGCAATACGTAACCCCCTTCCCTTTTCCAGCCAAATGAATTTTAAGTCGAGTTGCTCCACCACCGCCTTTTCTTTAATGACAATACTTACAACGCCATCCAGGTGCCATGCTCTCCCCGTGCTCCCACACTGGGTCCCTACTATCTGCCATATCCACCCTGTATGTAACATACGCGAAAAGTATAGTATTAGAAATTAAATCACCAAGGCCGCATTTCTATTTCACTAATGCCATACGTATAAAAATTCGACTTACACATAGACTTATTTTACACTCAATTACAAATTACGCTCGCACATGTACGCTACGTTTTGTTATGGACTTATTTTACTACCATTCCACTACTTTTACTTTTTATCTGAGTGATTCATAATTTGTAGTGATAACAAACAAGCAAGACAATTGCATTGCGAAATCAAAATTACAAAAATTCCTAGCTACGGTTTACCAGCGATTTGCTCGCGGTAACCACGGTTTCGGCGCGGTTACCGCTCGGTATCGCGCGGTTACCGCTCTCTATAGCCCCCTGAAACTAAACCCTAAAGCCACGGCAACCGTGCAAAATCGCGCGATAAATCGAGCAAATCGCGCGGTTACCACGCAATACCGAGCGGTACCAGAGGACTTACCGTGGGCGCGCTGGCGTCGGCGGTTACCGCGCCCTACCGCGCGGTATCGTCGCTCGCCGGCGCGGTGGCGGCGGATCTGGGGCGTGTCTGGCGTCGCCGGGGCGTTGGACAGAGAGGGAGAGAGAGAGCAGAGATGGAGCGCACGGGGGGACGCTAGAGATGGGGTTAGGGTTAGGGTCCCCTCGTTTGGGCCTCAATGGGCCGTGTGCACAGTATCGGGCCGGTCCATTTTTTTTCTTTTTCCAATTTTCAAGTTTTTCCTCCGTTTTGCTCTCAAATTTGAATAAATATTGCTCTTTTTCGAGAAATTTCTTCACCATAAAACACTACAAATCAAATACTACCATTACCATTTTTTTTGATTTTTTTTCTTTTTTTTGAATTTTTGAATTCGGATGAAATTTGGCAAACCGTACCACGCGGTATGGGTAACCGTACCCCCGCGGTACGGGCGGTAACCGCGATAACCGTGCGGTTACCGGCGGTTTTTCACATCCTGGTCCGACCCAGATCCCGCATCACGTGAAGGAACGGAGAAAACGAAGGTCGCGTTTGCACCGGCGCAATTCAATCCCAACCAGTTGCCGCCGTCGCCAGCACACGTACCGCTAGTCGGTCACACCGCACCACGCTTCGCTGTGCCCTGCCGACGCGCATCGATCAGCGCATGCACAGCACGCACCCGGGGAGTCGCGGACCGGGGTAAACTCGTGAGAACGCTCGCCAACCGCTAGCTGTCACCCGCGTGCGTCGCATCCGGCAACAGCGGGTTAACCGGCGCGGAGCGCGCCTCCTCGCTCGTGGCGGGGCGTCCCTGTCTCCCCTCAGCCTAGACACGTCTCCCTCGATCGGGATCGCCGGAACACTGGAGCCGCGATCGGACCGGTTTCCTTCGGAGATCGATCCAGGAGCTCTTTTTCAGCGACAGCGATGGACGTGCGTTTGCGTGGAAGTCTAGTCCGCCTAGAAACTTAACGAGCTAATCCTGGTGACGGATTGGTCGGATACTCGGATCGGGTCGTGGACGTTTACCGGCCGGCCGGTCGTCCTTGTCCATTCATTATTCGTACTAGCGCGTAGGCGGCGAGGAAGGGAGGCGTCGGAGTCGGCCGGTCAGCTACTACTACCCTCGTAAGCTCTTATCCGGAAATCTTCGGCACAGCGTTTTCAAGCTTGCTAACCCGCGCACGTTTTTCAAACTACTACACGGTGTATTTTTTTTAAAAAAGTTTCTATACAAAAGTTGCTTAAAAAAATCAAATTAATTCATTTTTTTAAAAAAATTAGCTAATACTCAATTAATCACGTGCTAATGGATCGTTCCGTTTTCCGTGTTATTGTAGCGCGCTGGAAAACCCTATGCCGAACACAGCCTTATTGGTGGCCATAATCTTGGCCCTGTATCAGCATGGACCCGGCCGCCCTTCCCAAACGTCACGACTCATTCGCCGGAGCCAGCCGTCGATGCACGAATTATGGGCCTCGACGAAACGACCGTGACGGGTTTTAATGGCGGGTTCATGCACATGCACGAGCACGCTCGTTGCCAGTTGGGATCATGCACCACCTTCTGCAACGGTATAAAGAGGGATCAGATGTTATCCACAATGCAGTTGTAGCGGCTGTTCGCGGTTCATGGGTTCAGAGGCTTCCTGAATCATGGGTTCAGAGGCGAGTATTCTCAGAGTCAGAGAGAAACCGATCTGAATTGAAAACAAATATCATACGATGTCTCTGTATGTTTGAGGTAATCATCTGAACCGACATGCACAGTTCTATACTGAAACGTTGCGTGGCTGAACAAATTCAGTCGGTGCACGCCATATGCTCTGTGCACAGGGAAACTTAGGCAGGTAATCTGCCGACCTACATGTTTTTCATCTCGCGTATGAGCATGTACTAGTCAGCTAAAAAGCCTCAACAACTTATTGTTTGGCTTATACTTATGCTTATAAGTCAAAATTAAATTTTACAACTTGATTTGGAATTTTTGGTTTTTTATCATAGTTTATTTTATAATATTTGTTTTTGAGTCGCTAAAGACACATATATAAAAATTTTACTCGTAAATAATTTTTATTTATTAATAAACGATTCGAATAAACATATAAATAAACGAAAAAATAGGGCTGTCAAACCGCCCCCAGCCGGCCTGTATCGATCTCCATCTTCCGGATATGCACAAATACCTATTCTCAACTTCCCATTCCCCCAGTCAACTTTAAAAAAAAGGCATTGGTGCTTATCGCGAAAATACTAATCCTCCAAATTGAATTAATTTACCCCACTAACTAAACAGCACAGGTCCTCGTGGAATATACTAGGTCAACCAATATGAAATCCGCTCGAGCGATAAGCACCGCGAATAGCAAAGGCGACCCATGGCAAAACACGGCGCTTCCCTCCCAAATCAACGCATTACGCATATCCACCCAACCTTCTCGGCTGCTTCGGCTTCTGCCGGCGGGGAGCGCGCGGTGTCTCGGCGCGTCAGCCGTCAAAGTTCGGCAGCGCGCGCGGACGGGCTGTCGTCGGGCAAATCCACGCCACGACCGCTGAATTTTCAGTCGCGGCGGCGATCGAGCAGCTGGTGGAATTTGAGCGTGGGTGATGGGCTGGGTGCACGCCGTATCAGCATTGCATTGCGACGCCCGACTGAAATTGATCCGGTTGTTTCGCACTAGCCAATAGACACACGAGCTGCTGCCTACTTGGGCTTGGTTTGTGCGTTACGACAAGACACCTTTTTTCTTGAGATAATTAGGATAGAGATACTTAGGCATCAGTATAACCGAAAGTTTACAGTAAGTGAAGTAGTAATTGTGTAGTGCATATGGGATTATTTCCACCGACCGTGCTTAATTTATGGTTTAGAACTGTCGACCCCGTCTATAAGTGGTATCAGACAGTCGTTTTGAGTACAGTGTAAAGGAGGCTATAACATGCAGTCTAGATTGGTTGTATTTGTATTCTTACGTGCTCAACAACCCGAGAAGATAAGGAGAAAGGCAACTTTAAACGCTCACTACAAAATTGGTTGACAAGAACGTTTGGTGTTAAATAAACCGAAGAGGGAAAACTCAGTTGAGGTCAACTGCCTATCCTATATATCTATCACTACCGAAAGCCGGCCGGGGCGAAACTGCAAAAGCCTTTCGATGGAAGTTACGTACGCTCACGATACGGAATAACATATAAGAAAAGAACAGAGTTACGACGTCGTTCACTGACGATATTGCCGACCCAAAATCACGAGATAGTGCGCCGTTCGCTTCGGAAACTAGTATTCCAATATAGAATCATCCACAAGTATAAACCACAAACAAAGATAGTTTTATTAAGTTAACGCATGTTAAAATGAGAAAGTCATTAGTACATGATTAATTAAATTTTAATTATTATAAACTTAACAAATAGATATAATTGATATTTTAAAACATCTTCTGTATAAAAAGTTTTCGTACGAAACGCATCGTTTAATAGTTTGAAAAGCATGCTAACGAAAACCGAAAAAAAATCTAAAGTTTTTTGAAGTTTAAAACACGGTCAAATTAGTGCAAGCGAAACGAAGTTTTTATTTGATAGTACTTCTTTCGTTTTAAAATAAAAATATATCATTTTTTATTTTAGGACAAATAAAGTATTCTTTACGAGACTAGCAAGAGAAACAGAGACGCTGTTTATCCATTCAGCGAACCTCGTTCGTGCCGGCCTGCCTAGGGTGGGCAACGCAAGCGCGCAACGGATAGAGATGTCCCGCGTTAACCATTATATCGAATACAACGTCGGCGTGCGCTGCCCCAACGCAAGAGAACATCGCGATTCACGACGACCTGCACAGCACGAGCGCATCGCCGCTCACAGTTCACACAACTAGCTCACCTCTCCTTCCCCGTCATCCGGATAAGCTCAAAATCCCTTTCTTTTCTCACTTTGCACGATTATTTATGGCCTTCACTGCGAACGCCAGCCACAAGGCCCGGCCCACCCGCGGTTTCCAAAATTCAATTTCGAATCACGCTGCAGCAGCGTGGCCCACACGCCATGCTGGCACGCTCCCCTTGTACAGCTGTAATACTTCCACCTAGCGCAGCAGTATATAAGACGACTCATCTGCGAACTCTCGAGGCCAAACTCAAAACCAGAAGCGAGGATTAGGAGTACAATCGATCGATCACTAGAGGGAGTATACAGGTAGAAAATTCAAACCAGACGCTGATCATATCGAGGGAGAGTTCAACTGGAGCGCGGAGATGGCGACGCCCAAGTTGTCCCCTGTCTCGCCGGTGCGGCCGGACGATAAGCAGTGCGCGGCCTCGTCGTCGTCGTCGTCGGCGGCGGCGGCGGCTGCGCCTCTGAGGGTGCAGGACGATACGGCGGTCGAGGAGTACGAGCAGTACCTGCGGCTTCCGGAGCTCGCGAGGCTGTGGAAGGATAGGTGCTGTCCGGATTGGGCCGACGAGGGCCTCGTCAAGCCGGCGCTGCAGGCGCTGGAGATCACCTTCCGCTTCGTCTCCGTCGCGCTCTCCGACCCGCGGGGCTACGCCAGCCGCCGCGAGCTCGCCCGGCGGCTGGAGGCGCTCGCGGCAAGGGAGGTGGAGCTGGTGGCCGCGCTCTGTGACGGCGAGCGGTGCGCGCCGCTGGCCGAGCTGAGCGCGTCCGAGGGCGTGCTCCCGCGGGAGCGGAGCGCTTCTGAGGTGTGGCAGCTGCCCGGTAGCGCCGCCGCGGTGGTGTGCCAGGTCAGCGAGGCCAGCCTGCTCCCGCGGCTCGCCGCGTGGGACAAGTCCGAGACCGTGGCGGCCAAGATCAAGTACGCCATCGAGAGCCAGATGCAGGGCTGCGTGTTCACCCTCGGCCTCGGCGAGCCCAACCTCGCCGGCAAGCCGGTGCTCGAGTACGACCGCGTCGTGAAGCCGCACGAGCTGCACGCCCTCAAGGCGAAGATCGCGCCGGAGCCCAAGACCGGCTACCGAAACAAGGAGAACGAGGTGCTGTTCACCATCCACCAGATACTCGAGTCCTGGTTGTGCGCGGCCTCACAGCTTCTCACCCGCCTAAACGACCGGATCGAAGCAAGAAACTGGCAGGCCGCGGCGAGCGACTGCTGGATCCTGGAAAGCGTCTGGAAGCTGCTCGCCGATGTCGAGGACCTGCACCTGCTGATGGACCCGGACGACTTCCTGCGGCTCAAGAGCCAGCTCGCGATACGGGCGGCACCGGGTTCCGACGCGTCCTCCTGCTTCCGCTCCAGGGCGCTGCTGCACGTCGCTAACGACACGAGGGACCTCAAGAAGCGTGTGCCATGTGTGCTTGGCGTCGAGGTGGACCCCAACGGCGGGCCGAGGGTGCAGGAGGCGGCCATGAGGCTGTTCCACAGCCGGCGGCGCGGCGAGGGCGAGGAGGCCGGCAAGGTGGAGCTGCTGCAGGCGTTCCAGGCCGTGGAGGCGGCGGTAAGGAGGTTCTTCTTCGCGTACCGGCAGCTTGTGGCGGCGGTGATGGGCACCGCGGAGTCGTCGACCAACCGCGCACTGTTCTTGCCGGCGGAGGAGATTGACCCCCTGGCGCAGATGTTCCTCGAGCCGCCCTACTTCCCCAGCCTCGACGCCGCCAAGACGTTCTTGGCCGACTACTGGGTACGGCGGATGGCCAGTGACTCTGCTTCGTCCAGGCGAAGCTGAGCGGCGGAAATAGTGGCGGATGGATGCCGCTGACCGTGAATTTTGCAGTCTTTCAAGCTTGAAGACACAATTATGATTTATCTCTGTAGGGATAGTGGTCGCGTTCATCTTTCAGTTCGAGTAAATGTTTTATTGGAGGACATTTTGATTTAGATTTGATTAGATGGTAACGGGAAAATGAACTAGGATCATATATTTCAATTGGAGTACTGATGTATATAATGCTCTGTAAATATGTTTCAACGTATTATGTGTTCGATTGGATAATGTTTGATGTACTACGAATTGTTTCAAAAGAAAAATTCTTGTCCTAATCTGATAGTAGTACTATTTTTTTATATGTATACCTAGTTACAGCAATGCTTTATAAATGTAATCCTGATGATGAATCAAATCAAGAGGATGTGGCTCAAGCCATGTTTTGAGATTTGAGCTGACCATGTCCTAATAGAAGATTTGAGCGGACTGTTTATGTAAGACTAAAATTGTCGACCGAGCTGTTTATGTAAGGCTTGCATAGGACAGATTTGGAAGAACAATCAACTACCCTCCAGTTTCATAATTCTTAATGTTTTGAACAATAACACAAAATTCAAAATATATGTTTGACTATATTTTTTTAATATAATAGTACATGCAACTATCATGATTTTTTTATTATACAGATTACGCGACTAGCATCGATATATATTTTTCTCATATAATAATACACATATTTTTACATTTTATTTATAAAATATATGAAAAATGACAACATAATTTTCAATCCTATACTACCTTGACCAAACTAACAAATGTGTGTAATATTTATATTGTATTGTATATACATGATAATTATTAATTATTTTTAATTTTGAATTTTAGTCATTTTTAAAATGTATTCCTATATGAACTATAGACTATTCTTTCAATATTCCTTATTTTTAAATTTCGAAGTCCCGTTATTTATAAGTTTTATTTATATATGGACTCTAAACCCTACTTTCAATATTTATTATTTTTAAATCTCAAATTTTAATTATTTTTAAATTGTATTCCTATATGAACTCTAGAATACTCTTTCAATATTTCTTATTTTTTTAATTACGAATTTTCTATTATTTATAAAGTGCATTTCTATATGAACTCTACAATCTTCTTTCAATATTCCTTATTTTTTAATTTCAAATTTTAGTTATTTTTAAATTGTATTCCTATAAACTCTAAACTCATCTTTTAATATTTTTTATTTTTTAATTCTGACTTTCAATTAGTTCTAAATTCATATATAGACTCTGAACTCTCCTTTTGATATTTCTTATTTTTTAATTCTAAATTTCTATTATTTCTAATTGTATTTCTATATGGACTCTAAACTCATCTTTCAATATTCCTTATTTTTTTAATTTCGAATTTCAGTTATTTTTAAATTGTATTCGTATATGGATTGTAGACTCTTTTTCTAATATTTCTTCTTTTTTTAATTTTTAATTTTAGTTATTTATAATTTATATTTCTATATAGACTCTAAATTCTACTTTTAATTTTTTAGTTTTTAATTCCGAATTTTAATTAGCTCTAAATTGTATATGTATTTTTATATGTACTCTAAACTCATATTTTAATATTTTTTATTTTTTAGTTCTGAATTTTAGTTATTTCTAAATTGTATTCATATATGGACTCTAGATGTTTTTTTATTATTTATTTTTTATGTTGAATTTTAGTTATTTCTAAGTTGTATTTCTATATGGACTCTATCATCTACTTTTAATTTTCTTATTTTTTAATTTTGGATTTTAATTAGCTCTAAATTGTATATCTATATAAACTCTAGTCTTCTCTTCCAATATTTCTTATTTTCTAATTTCGAATTTAAACTATTTTTAAATTACATTTCTATATGGACTCTATTTTTTCTTTTTTCGATTAATATGAGAATTTTCAGATCATGAGCGTGAACCTGAAGACTCTTTTTTATTACTTTAATAAGTTAGTAGATAAATTAATATATTTTTATTTTTATTATAGTACTTTATAAGATAAACCCATAATGCCTTTGAACTAAATTGTTTTAAAGTTATTGATAGTCAAAATTATAAAAGTTTTACCTCAAACTTATCCAAAAGATAAGAATTATGGAACTGGAAGAAATACCCCTCATCAACAGAGATAAAAAAAGGAAGAAATTCCAGTGACTAATCCGGACACCACAAAACCGATGAGGTAGACCGTAGAGAAAAAAAGAACAGCATTCAGCCAAAGATCATTATACTCAAGCTATACAACCGAATTTTTACAGCTTATCTAATGGACTAACATGCAAACTATTACAGGTAGGGATAAGGTAGGTTCAAATTAAGTAGGCTGCTTCTAGACGTGTTAGACACAATTTCGTCGTTCCTTTCGCTGAAAGAACTGGTCCAACTAGATATGAACTAGCTAGACCATCATTTTGTCCAGATCATCCCGGGAGGTGCACTGCGCAACATATATTCGTCGAGACCGCGTCACCGGCACATGCCTCCCAGTCAGAGGCAATCTGTGTTCCTCGGCAAGACGACCCAAAAGGCTAAACCAGTGGGCGATTGCGCACAAATCCATTGTATCTGCGCAACTGGGTAGAATTCCTCGGAATGCACTGGCCGGAAAGATAGATAAACACCATCAGCATGCAAATGGGCATACAAATACAAATTCATGTACTGGTCATAAAAAAATCGAAACACTAAATCAACATTCAACGGATTATAGCCTTTTCTTTTTCTCAATTACATAAAAGGCACACTTGCAAACACAACATCATCATGAACGCATCCATAACTATGCCCCTCGAGTACATAATGAAGAGACAGACGACTATGGTATCTGCTTGCAAATCCAACAGTTTTTCGGAATGCAACGATGTTACCAACACCTTTACAAAGCCCAGCAATGCCTAAAACATGTAGAATTGAACTGATTTAACTCTCAATAATATGAAAACAATTAAGAGAGGCACACAATGAAACATTACTCACCTTGATTACTTCAATAGCTTTATGCTTCAGCAAAACTAAAACTGACGGTATCAGATTTGGAACTTCAAGCAAAAGTTAGCATCAATGTATATAAGCAGCGATAGTGCAGCTATTGCCCCACTCACTATGTGTGGAGCTGGACTAGAAAGACATCCCATCACCTGAAAAACAACAAGCTTTTTTAAATCAATTCCAAGTTTGAACTACACAAGTCTTACAGGTTCAACAAGAGAATTGCTGCATATAGACATGTAAATGATCTTCTTATGAACTTCCCCTATGCAATTATATTGCTTGCTTTTCACAAAAATGATACTGCTAACTCAAACTAAAGTTGTGCCATATTGATACTACAACTTTACAGATAATTCTGAGTAGTATATATTATGTACACATTCTTTTTTTTAAAAAAAATACTTTAGTCATGACAAATCTCTAGCATGTACCGCATTGGGCACGACAAATCTCTGTCGTGTGGTGATAAAGCAACAAAACAGGAAACAGTTTGCATGGTCTCAACTCCTAACATGGTAAACTGCAAGCAAAGCAACTATAGAATGGATTCTCAGGATACAAGAACAACTCTGGCCTCACATTTAAAACTGTTGACTAAAACAAATTCGAATAGAAGTCTAGTCTTCTAGGTCAGTTAGCTAAGTTATTGGCAGAAAATCATTGCAATGATCCTAGGGCTTGAAGCTCTCAGATATAACTAATTAGCTATACACTAGAAAGCTTGGTGGCTGCGAATCGTTAATCCTTTGTACATTGGAGTCTGAGAGATTTTCTCTACAAGCTTAATGCACTAAGGGATTCATAAGGATGAAAGGACCTAACGGTGCAACTCTTCAGATTACATAGACATTAAGTTCAAACAAAATGGAGAAACAAGTTCCCAGATTTCCTTCATGAAAAGCAAAATGATTCTTTTAGGTGTTATGATAAGGACATGAAATTAAAGAAAAAAAAGTGTCCCTCTGACAAGGTAACTTCTCCAACTATGCCAGATAAAATCATAAAATATAATTAGGGGATATCTTCAGAGCAGAGATTTTTTCTTTCACATCCCATTGTGAATAGTCGTTGAAGATCTGAATCTTCACTGTTTGACTCAGAGCTTCTCAAACTATTACGAATAGCCAGGAGTACATCGTATGCCAATCTTCTACTTTCCTTCTTGGATTGCATACGGAAAAAAGGTGGAACAGGGTAAAATAAAGCATATGATGACAGCAGGGCAAGAACAATTGTCATCAGTGGCCATGTGCATATTTTCAGAACCTTGCTTTTAAGTTTTTGAAAGAGGAAACTATCCATCTAATAGCAAAAGGCTTGTGACTGACTCACTGACATGATATATCCTCCTGATAGATAATTGATAACTGATAAAAAAAAGGTAGGTAATAAACCTTCAATGCGACTATTAAGTATTAAGTCATTTAGAATCAGGAACGCCTTCTTGCTCGTGTTCTCTTCATTAACCTTACAAATGGCAAAAAAGTAGTCAAACATACATGACATGAATATACAAGCAGGATTGGTAAAATCAAACAAAATAGTATAGAACTAGACTATAGGTACACATCATAGACAAGGTGGGAGAAACGCCATCAAAGTGTTGATGGTTCAATACTCTCTTTGTAGACTCATCCAATCCAGAAGACATCCAAACTAAGCTATTATGTTATTCTAATCAGTTCAAAGAAATATTTATAGATGTACAATGCACCTCTAGCTACCACAGATATTCTAGTGCTTTAATATTTTCTAGTCGCATGTTTATTACAGTAATAGCAAACATATACTTTCTAGAGGTCCACTTTCTATGCAGTTTAAGTTGAATAAGATTAAGGTTCTGAGCTTGTAAACTATTAGACATATAAAGTTTTACTGCTTTGAATGTGAACAAATTTTTTAATTACTTCACTGCAATTTCAATGTATGGATATTTATATTAGAACCAAGTAGGCATAATAATTTATATGTTTACATGCTAACAGTACAAATTGAATAAACAACAAAACACTCCCAAGTACTAAACATGACAGGCAGGCAGAACAACATGTTCTTTTACTACAGCAGATGCTTTGTATTCAGGGCAAACAAGGGGAGAGGCTTTGGCTCGTGCATGGTTCAGAGATCAACATAGAATTTTGACAAAGCAACCTTGAAATTACACAATCCAAGTCATCAAAAAGGGAAGATCCAGATAATGTGCACATCAAAGAATATTGCAAGAGAGGAGAAAAACTGTCAACCTACCTTAATCATGAGAACCAACAAATACTGGTAGGATAATAATTGGTCTTCTAAAACTTCATTATCCAAGTCTGCCTTTATTCGATGAAGAAGCATCATTTTTCATCCAACCGAGCCAAAGAATATTCATTGTATTCCTGAAAAAAGAAGAAGAAAGGGATAGTGACTAATAGGAAAAGAATAGTCATAAAAATTGCGGCAAGAGGGTCCCACACAGTCATACTGACCTTCAAAATTATGTTTAGTGCAAATAGAGCTTTGCCTCACAAGGCTTCTTGTTCTGTGAAGAACAGATAAACTGGTATGAACATTGAATGCTCCAATAAGAGTTGGGTTATCGGGGACTAACAAGAGAACAAATTAGTGAGCGGTAACAGTAAAGAAGATTTGACAAATCCAAAAAGTAAATGAAGCAGATCCCCGTCAGCAGCTTCCGCGAATGACGAAATAAGTTCCATTATAAGAGATCTGCATAAGTAGAGTTTCAATCATACCATGTGTCGGGGATGCTGTCCCCCGACAATGGGGAGGTGCAGACCCCCTCCTTTTGAAGATCCGATCAGGGGGCTAGCTGTGGATGAGGCTAGTCTTTCAGTGAGATGCGCCCGAGTAAAAAAGTAAGACAATTCAAAGACGGAGGTTATACAGGTTCAGGCCATCCGGGGGTGTAACACCCTACTCTTGTGTTTGGGATTTCACAAAGGAAAAAGACAAAGCTCTTTTATGGGGAGCACAACCTGGTTTGTTCTAAGACTAATGGGAACTCTCGCCCTGCGTACACTTGGTTCTCACCCTTACAATGGTTGTCGGAGTAGGTCGAGACGTCCTCTTTCTAGTATCAAATACCCTTCCTTTCATAGCTCAAGCAACGGTATACAACGCCTGAGCTCCTTTGTGAGAGGATTGTTCACCATCTTAGTCTTGTTTCTTGACACGTCGGCGGTAGGGTGTCGCCGGGCATGCTTGACACGTGGCGCCGCTCCTGTTACCCTAGGTGACTCACTACTGCCGGCTTCATGCCTTGACACCTTCTAGTTGCATGCGGCGGGGTAGCGCCCTTGGCGTGGGAACTCCAAGGCACCGCCCAACAAAGGACTAGGGGTGTCACTTTGGCACTGCTGCCGGGCCCACCGCTCTGCGTCGACTACCAGTCCTGTTTGCCTTGCTTGGCAACAGAGCAGGGATCTTCTCGGGGTATGTGCGGTGCTCGTGGCCTCTATACAGCCCGGGTCCTGGGCACGCTCCCATGCTATCTCACAGGAAGACTCGTTGTCTCTGTCAAGCTTCTTGTCGGTGTCGACAACGAAGGGAATCAGATGGAGATAACCTTTAGGACGTGCGTTTGTACATCTGCACGCTCCTCTCATCAAAAAGTGTGTGTGTAATCGTGGGGGGCAAAGAGCCCCGAGACCCAACTGAGGGACCTCAAGCCCCTCGGCCTGCCGTTATGTAGATATAAACTTATACGTTTCTACTCTTTTCTTGAAATCCACATATGTGTTGTTGCAGAAAACAGGGTGGGAGCCCCTAGGGCATGCCGGGGGCACGATTCAGGCTCCCAGCCCGTTACCTTGCAGATGGAAATCTTATAGGTCTCGACGCTCCTCTCGAGGAGAGGAGTGTGCGACCTAGAGCAATAGGAGGGCCCTAGGACCTATACTAGGATGGGTCCCGGGCCCTCCATTTGTAGATACAGATCTTGAAGGTCTCGACAATCCTCTCAAGGAGGTGAGTGTGTGACCTAGAGCGATAAAAGGGCCCTAGGACCTATACTAGGACGGGTCCTGGGCCCTTCATTTGTAGATATAGAACTTGTAGGTCTAGACACTCCTCTTAAGGAGGAGAGTGTGCGACCTAGAGTGATAGGAGGGCCTTAGGACCTATACTAGAACGGGTCCCAGCCCTCCATTTGTAGATATAGATCTTGAAGGTCTCCACACTCCTCTCAAGAAGGGGAGTGTGCGACATGGAGTGGTAGGAGGGCCCTGGGACCTATACTAGGACGGGTCCCGAGCCCTCCATTTGTAGATATAGATCTTGAAGGTCTCGACACTCCTCTCAAAGAGGGGAGTGTGCAACCTAAAGTGGTAGGAGGGCCCTGAGACCTATACAGGATGGGGATTGTGCCATAAGTGGGGGACCCCGGGCCCTAGCAGGCCGGTCCTGGCCCCACACTCTGACAATCGTCACTACTGAGACATTAACCCGGTTCTCTCTGTTGCTGAAGTGGGGATATTGCTTTGGGTCCCTGGGGAAAGGGGGACCTTGGTTCCCATTTCACCAACACCATGTATAATACAAAGTAACCACATGTGAATTGATACATGATGATGGAAATAATCACATAGTCCCTCTATTCAAAAATGTAGGGCATGTAGTTTGAATAGGTTTGTTGATAAATATCATCCTTGAATGCAAATTTAGTGAGCATTTCCCTAACATTACTAGGAGTAATTGCTTACATGGTTCAAACTAAAAAGAATTAAAATGTGCTGCTGAGAGACAGACAAATTTGGTGTTTTATGTTCTTTTTCTACAGAACTAGCATGATGGCCCGCGCAAATTGCGCAACTAGCATCGTTATAATTTTTCTCACGTAATAGCATATATATTTTCATATTTTATTATTAAAATATATTAAAATGACAACATAATTTTAAATTCTATACTAACTTGACCAAACTAACCAATTTATAATATTCATATTGTATTGTCTATACGTCATAGTTTTTAATTATTTTTTAATTCTGAAATTTAGTTATTTATAAGTTCTATTCTTATATACAGTCCCATTGTTTTGCTTATTCATATGCCTATTTGAATCGCTTATTAGTAAATAAAAAATTGTTTGTGAGTAAAACTTTTATATACATGTCCCTAGCAACTCAAAAGCAAATGTTGTAAAATAAACTATGATGAAAAAAATCAAATATTCAAATTCAAAATCAAGTTCTAAAATTCAAATTTGGCTTATAAGCACAAGCATAAGCCAATCAATGAGGCCATATATAGGCTCTAGGCTTCTCTTCTAATATTTCTTTTTTTTATTTCAAAGTTTCGTTATTTATAAATTTCATTCTTATATGGACTCTAAACCCTTTTTTAATATTTCTTATTTTTAAATGTCGAATTTTAGTTATTTCTAAATTGTATTTTTATATGGACTCTAGACTCTACTCCTAATCGTCCTTATTTTATTTAATTTCTAATTTTAATTATTTCAAAATTGTATTTCTGTATGGACTCTAAACTATACTTTTAATTTTTCTATTTTTTAAATTATAACTGTAGTTTAGTTCTAAATTCCTATATGGACTCTAAATTCTTCTTCCATTTTTTTAAATTTCGAATCCTATATATACGTATGAAGTTTATCCCTACTAAGTGTAGTTATTACTATTTCTCTTTTCTCTCATTAAGCCATATCACCTCAATTGTTTCTAGCCCTTGGATGATAGATTTATGGTTCAAATTATCTTTCTCCTTTTTTTCTCTTATAAAGTCATATCACCTTAGTTATCTTTTGATGATTAATCTATATTACCTTCTTTCTTTCTCTCATTGAGCCACATCACCTTAGTTTTGTTTTGAAAAAACCATCAATCCATATATGATTTAAATTGTTACAAACCACATCATGTTGATTGTTTGTAGTTTTTTTTTCATTAGTCGATCAAAGATAAAAATTATACAAAATCTAGCCATTTTATATGTTATTTCTACTAATATCATACAAAACTTTCGCAACAACGCGTGGGGTTTCATTCAGTTTCTGTTATTTCTAATTGTATTTCTATATGGACTCTAGGCTCTTCTTTCAATTTTCCTTATTTTTTTAATTCCAATTTTTAGTTATTTCTAAATTATTCTCCTATATGGACTCTAGACTCTTCTTACAATTTTTTTAATTTTGAATTTTAGTTATTTCTAAATTGTACTCACATATGGACTCTAACCTCTACTTTTAAATTTATTATTTTTTAATTTTGAATCTCAAAAAGTACTAAATTGTATACCTGTATGGACTCTAATATCCTCTTTCAATATTTCTTATTTTTAATTTCAAATTTCTGTTATTTCTAATTGTATTTCTATATGAACTCTAAGTTCATATTTTAATATTTATTATTTTTTAATTTCGAATTTCAATTGTATTTCTATATGAACTCTAAATTCATCTTTCAATATTTATTAATTTTTAATTCCGAATTTCAATTATTTCTAATTTGTACTCCTATATGTACTCTAAACTCCTATTCTAATATTCTTTTTAAAAAAATTTCGAATTTGTTATTTCTAAATTATATTTCTATATGGACTCTAACCTCTAGTTTTAATTTATTATTTTTAATTCTGAATTTTAATTAGTTCTAAATTGTATACCTGTATGGATTCTAGTATCCTCTTCCAATATTCCTTATTTTTTAATTCCGAATTTCAGTTATTTTTAAATTGTATTTTTACATGGACTCTATTTTTTTTCTCCGATTAATATGAAAATTTCTAGGCGGTGAGAACGAACGTGGAGGTTTCTTTTTCTATTACTTTAATAAGTTAATAATAGATAGATGAGTAACCTATATTGAAAACAAACATCATACATGCATAATGGAATAATAGCAAACCTCTTTTTATTTTTCTCCTCATCTACATCAGTACCCTCTTCATCCTTATTGTCTACCTCATTAGTTTCGCATTAAATATTCTCTTACTCTGACTGAGTATCTTCTAAACCCAATCTTTTAACCAGTGAAAGGAAAAGGTTGCAAATGTTTTTGCTACCAGAAAGTTGAGCCAAACATCTCAATGCATATCCTGCAAGAAGATAAAGATGATATGATAAAACATTGTGCAATATGTAGTCTAAAAACTAATGTTGTTTTCAGGGATAAATAGAAGGTGTGCTAGAGCAAAGGGTACATAACCTAATTTACTGACACAACTAGTATAGCTCAACCTCTCCCAGGTTCAATAGCTAAGGAAGTTGGAGAAATCATGTATTCAAGGTAAAACTATATTTTGTTATTTATAATACAAGAATACAGTGCATCTGTTACGCGTTGGGGGAGGACCCAGGCACCTCAGTGCGTAATCGTGCACGACGGGAGGGCGAGGGCGCATGCCTCGCCTCCCCAGAGCCGTACCGACGAGCAGACAAGGAGGAAGGAAGTAGATTGGTTTGGGGATAAACTTGCTTGCTTTATTTCCTGATCAATCTGCCTTATATAGGCTTACAAATGAACTGAATTGCTAATTGAAAGGAACTCAACAAACTAACAAATTGAGATAAGAATGAAAAACTGCATGCAAATCCGAAAACGGCGCCGACGCTCCCCTTTGCGCGCGATGCCTCATCCTAGCGCTTACGTCGTGCCACCCTCATCCGTTCCCGCTCTTGGGCTCCTCTTTGGCGCACGGTGGTGGTAGGAAAATCCCTACATAACAGCATCAAACCAAATGTAACAAGTATTCAGTGCCATTAGACTAAGCCATTCATGGGCACAACGCGCACATGGATATGGAATAACCAACTGGACCAGGATATTAATCTGTCTGACATTTTTCACTTGGTATTTACTATTTAGTCATTTGAGTGCGCCTTGCTCAGAAGAAATAAGGTTGTGGTTCCCTTTATTATGTATTGATGATAGCATGCAAAAGTGCTTTTATAAACTTTACTTATATAACTCATCCCCGTTACACCTTTACTGATTTTATTTATATCAACCAAACATGGCTAAATGATAGTAAAAAAGTACAAACACAATAACATAGCCATGTTCTACTAAAATAATCTGTTTAATCGTGTAGAGCACAGCCTGAAGCAGTCAATATTGGGCTGCATCAAGCGGCATTAAGCCTTTCAAGTTTGTGATACATAACCTCATCTAAATCAGTGGCACGCTAATGTGCATAGATCAATCAAACTGCAAATGGCACATAATAGAAAATACAGCGATGTTTCAATATGTGAGTCCGTGACTGATTTAAGTAAGGCTTTTTTAGACTTAATTGGTTTGAAGACCTCCAATAACATGATCATCAACTGATAATAATTAGAAATATTAAGTGACACACCTTCAAATGAGAATGCTTCTCTGGTGAGGAATCGAGAAAATAATCTGTAACAGTAGAAAGATCCACAGAATGTGATGCCAGAACTTTCATATTCTTATGAGCATCTTTTTTAGAGCACCTCTCAAAGCTTGGGCAGCTTAAGTTAATTTTTTTTAGAACAAAGTAGAAAGTTCCACATATATTTCTCTGTTTTGCTCACTGCTGCTTCTTCTAGTTCCATCTACAAGTTGCTGAGAAAAATAAAACAAATCGTCTGAGAGAAGGCCTGGAGCAGCCTTGTAGTTCGAAATCCAGAAAAAAAATGAGTATAGAAAAGATAAGAAAAGCGCAGTATATCTGTGAATGAAAACTGCACCTGCAGGGCTTTAACAGCGGGTTTGTACAGATACCGGTCACACTTCAACATCTCTAGTAGCAACTTGGATAGAGAACCAAAATTCTGACATATATCAACCGGATAGCGGCTGAACGCAGGAAGCAAATTCCACAACTGATTGGAACATGATTTCAGGTATTCACATTTCCGTGCTGATTTGGCTGAAGTTAAAACAGAAGATTAGGAGATCATGTTGCATGTGTATTTAAGACCTAATGAATTGCCTTTACCTACCCATATTAGAAGCTTTTTGTACAGATTCTGCTAGCGGTACAATGCACTCTAGAAATTGTTGCGATGAGGCCCCATAGATATACTTATCTAAAATGGGCAGAAGCCAAGTATTTGAGCACGTTAACCGGTCCTCATCAAAACCTATTGGAATTAGCGAAAGGATTTTATCTGGCCCCAAAGCAATCACAGCTGCCCCAATGCACTCTTCGACCTGAAAACACGACAAGTTAAAAGAAATTTCAATAATTCAATGCTCAAGCCTTTTTTGTTTGTCTAACAGAGGGAAAAAATAATACCTCCCTTTCATATTATTAGTCGCTTTGATTTTTTTTCTAGTCAAATTTTTTTTAAGTTTGATCAAGTTTATAGAAAAATATAGCAACATTTCTAACACAAAACAAACATATTATCAAAATATATTAAATGTTAGTTTTAATACAACTAATTGATGTTGTAGATGTTGCTAAATTTTTCTATAAAGTTGGCCAAACTTTAAAAAGTTTGAAAAAAGTCAAAAACAACTTATAATATAAAACAAGTATGCAGTTATGATATGAAAACAATATAATCTTATAGACTTCTTGTTTTTATTCTGTACTTAAACTTTCACATGCATTATGACTCTAGCTTCCTATTTGGAATGAAATTTTCTGAGGTCTGGATTTTCCCATGGTTGGAACTGAAACATAAGCATTGCCGTAAAATAGTTTCAATGCTCATGTACATGGTATATGTATGCAGTAGTGCAGTACACACAAAGAAGCAAATATATGTTCTATCTTTGAAGTGAGAACAATCAAGAAAAAACTTACATTCGTCCTCTCTGATTCTTTGTCTATTTTTGCGGCAATTTGTGACAATGTAGGTATTATATGTTTCATAAAGACATATGAACTCTCCCCTGGAGAAGAATCAAAGAATATAGATGAGTTAATTAATCAAATGAATCATAAAAAGCAGGCAATATCATACATCAAAAAAAGTCGACTGATGTATGGCAATATAGAAGGTCAAAAGGTACTGGGAGAAAGTGTCAATCTTTCATGTCTTAATTAGTTTTTGTAGGTAATTGCACCAATAAATACTCTGTGTGTTCTAAAATATAAGTATTTCTAGGGGTTTTAGCAAAGATTAAGGTTGAGCAGAATTGTAGAAAAGACCATGCCCTTTATTAAAAGAGGTATGGCCAGGGGTGAAGGATGGTCGGGGGTAATATCTATATCTATACTCCTTTAAAAAAAGTAGTGATGGTGGTAAGTGGTGAATCTGCCACCACCAACTTCTTACCCTTTTGAAGTGAAGAAAGGACATGTGGGGGCCAAAGGGTCTATATGTCAATCACCCCACCACCATTTCTACTTTTTGTGAGAAGGAAAAATGATATTGTGAGGCTATAGGGTCCATATGTTAGTTACAAATATATGTAGACTTTAAAAATGATGTACACAGAAAATAATGATAATAGCAGGTTAATGATCATTTTCATCAATTAAAATCCCGTTGCAACGCACGGGCAACTAGTGGGAAGAAAATTGAATAAGTGGTTGATGGGACAAGTAGTACTCTAGAAATGTTTATATTTTGGTACAAATTTCAAATGTGGAACAAAGGGAGTAGTAAACAAATACATTTTTAGTTTTTGTAGTGCAAGATGTGATTATTTATTACCAACATGCATATTTTGATGAAATGGTGCATGCTGGAATTCGCATATGAGATAGAATAAAAGGTACCTAGTGTTTCATGTAGATTGTAGAGAATATGTATATAAGAATTATAGGTACCTACTGTCTCATGCACAAGAAATGGTCCTTTGCAGAGAAGGTTATTACTTCTAGAGTTATAGTCTTGTACAAGTTCAAAACATGTTCTCGAATGGTTATTTATATACCCTGATACAGTTATAGGCAAAAGGTACTTTACTGAAATTATTGATGCCATACCAAGTTTCAGAAACAAAACCAAGACTGTTGTTAAAATACAATTGGGAGGAGAAGCACATGCGCAAAGCATGTTATTAATCGATGAACAGATTGATTTAACAGAAGCCGCATCACTTAAGCTCTCACAATCATGATCGCATAACTGTGATCCAGTCAAAATAATATTCCGGTCAATATGAGAATCAATACAGTCTTGTAGCAGTCCTGCTATACCTTCAGAACATTTTATGTCGAGAAGTATCCTTCCCATTTCAAAATTTTACCAAGTTAACTTTGGTAAGTGTTAACCGTTACAATACATATAATGAACTAGATGACACCCCACCCATTGCAGCGGGATATTGTTTTGTGAAATGCAGTTGCAAAATTTCAATATATAGATACATGAAAGATAATGGACTGATTTTGAATTGTTAAAGCACCAACCAAGGGTGTTAAAGAAAGGTGAGGCCATGAATTTTTATAGCAATAACTATACTCAATGAATATTGTGATACATAGTAATTAATGAGAGATAGTAACTACAGAATGGATAGTTGTGATTAAGCATGAGAATGATCCGATGTTTCTTGTTTTGTGGGTGATGTAGCTCAATGCATGTTGACCTATTGGTTCCAAATATATATGATATATATAGATAAGACAATTTCTAAATACACTTATCAGAAACCCAAAAGCAGTGAACTAAATCCACCAAAATGGGTTGATCCGCAGGAATAGCAAAGAAATATTCTTATATGATAAACATAAGTATTCGTTAGAAGAAAGGCAGCGTACAACATTAGCATATGATAACTCAAAGTTAGGTAACTCAAAGAAAGAGCAAAGATATAAATTTTTTTTTCTCAAATGGAGTTGGGAGTGCTCGTAGGCGTCGAATTTGGCGGCGGCGGCGGCGGCCGCTGAGGCCTTCTGCTTCCGCTCGACACACCGGCCGGAGATGGGTTTTGGGGAATGCAGCGGCGGAGCGGATTCTTTTGCCTGCTCTAGGGTTAAGGCTGGGGTTCAATCATGTCATTTGAATATTCAATTAAAGTGTCTTGACATTCTCCCTCCGTCACAATGGAGAAGGGTGGGATTCAATCATGTCATTTGAATATTCAAATAAACCAGAGAATATGGTGTTACATAATTCATTTTAGATATTTTTTTACATCATTCCAATAAGAATCCTACGGTTAGATTTATTTTGAGACAAAGAGAAAACATCACAAAGACCAATCATACATCAAACATCCTGACACATTTTAAACCCACATAATCATGTGGACAAAGATACAGAAAGAGTCCTCTAATACATGGTTTTAGTATGACTTACATACACTTGAAAAACTAGCATAGTGCCAATGCATTTCAATGGATATTTTTAATAATAATAATATATTATAAGAGTTCCAGCCATGACATGTTAGAATTGATAGTTGATACATTTACCAGACTGTTTTAATTTGATTCTGTGCATAGTCAGTATAGTTATTATACTGCGTGCTTGATCGCGGCGTGCAGCCCAGCTGCTTGTGCCCGCCGGGGTTCGATTTGATCGACGCTGGCTTGCACAGAGAGCTCCGGCGCCGGCGAGAGCACGGCGGGGCAGAGAGACAAACCAATTGACGCCGGCGATGCCGCCCGCGGTTGTACGGTGAGCTCTGACGCCGACGAGTGCACGGTGGGACAGAGAGACGACCCTGGCAGCCATGTAGAACGTGTCGTGGGCGGACACGCCGTACGGGGTGCTGGGTGCCGGCACGAGCGCCGCCGACTGCCAGGCAGCGTGCACGTCAGACTACTTCTGCACCGCCGCTCTGCTGGACACCAACGACGGCACGTTTATGAAGCAGCAGCTCCCGTTTCGCTATGGCTGCGCGGGCGGCGGCTACACGCTGTTCGTCAACATCGAGGGAGCGAAGAGCCCGTCGCTCGACAGCTGTGGCAACCACAACCACCGTGTCAGGCGGGTGGGTACCGTCGCACTGGTCTGCGTTGTTCCTCCTTAACAGCCGCCGTCGCCTGTTGCAGTGGGCGTCCGCAGACCTTCCTCGCAGAAAATCGAAGCACTGCCGCCATGGACGGCTTCGCTGTCAGATCTGGGCGTTCGCTCTCTAATCTCCTTTATTTTCGCTTTCTATTTTTCTCCGCTCGAATTTCTCTATCCCCTCAGATCTGATTTGAGGGCGGCGAAATGCTGCAACCTATATACGTCAACCTATACCAATACCAACCAGGACTCGACGTACATATCCAATACAACACAGAATCCGAAAGCAGGCCGGACCGGATGCCAAAAGCTAAAACTGTTACTTTTGAGACCCGACCCTCCACACAATGAAAAACTCCACTTTGTATCCCTCCAAAATATGAGAAATTTTACTATTTGCCATTGCATACGTGCGGCGTGCTTTGGCACATCCACAATAGGTTTTGCAAGAGGAAAATTTTGGTTATACTAGGCCTTGACTTGCGGCCTAATGCTTGCCGGGATACGAGCCAGATCCACATCCGCAATAGGTTTTGCATGAGGCAAATGATCATGCTGGTCATACAAAGAGAGAAAAGATATAGTATGAGGAAAATAAATTTATACTAGTAAGTACATATAGCTAAATTGAGAAAAGAACATGGTTGGTTTTATGGGGCACTTTAAGGAGCTTCATATAGTACGAGAACAAGTTTCATCGAAGTTGTCAGCAGGAAGGTTGTTAAGTTTGACTTCACACCAAACACCCCTCCCACCCAAAAAAACCCACCTACAAAAGAAAAAAAAGAAATTTGTTAGCTAAATTTCTAATGATCAATATGAATAGCTCAGGCAGTTTGTGCACAAGGTTAGAGGAGAAACATAGAGTGCATGGAATTATTTCAGTATTAACATTGCAGCAGGTAACATTAAAATCTATGTCCTAAAAAGCTACCTGGGGTAGAATAAAGAGGATCCTCCTTATAGATGCGGAGGATTACGAAACTTGTCCTATTTCAACATTTAAAGAAGAGTATTGGGGTTTATCACTACTAGGAAAAGCATTATCGCAAGCGGCCGAAAACGGTCTTTGCGGGCGGGGCGGCCGTCCGCCTGTAAGAAAACGACTGTGAAGATCGCCGATCTTCGCAGGCGGGGCGGCCGTCCGCCTACGAAGATAATTTTCGCAGGCGGACGTTGGCTAGTCCGGTCCGCCTACGAAAATATGAAGCTGCCGCCTGCAAAAATAAAATATCCGCCTGCGAAGATAGGTAGAGATTTTTGAAATTTAATAATAATTTGCCCGTAAATTTAATAATAATTTGCCCGTTAATAGAAATTCTTGCAGGTAGATTATTATGTACATATATTGAAAGATTATCAAGCATTTGGTACTAAGAAATTTACATATATTGCATAACTCAAAAGTGTTGCCAAAATATATATATAACAATATTTTTTTACATTGTGACTTCAAATATGCCATCTAGTTACATTATGGCATAGCAGTGTTCCACTCCCGAAGATTCTTGAATTCGTCACTTGTCGCTAGAGCACCCTCTGGGTCGAAGAAATCTCCTTTGACATGACAGCACTCATGGTGGATGAAGTGGCACAGATCACGCTGGACATTTGTGATGCCTGTATCGTCAAAGCTTGTTCGACGTTCTAATCTTGGCAACTGCATGCATTGAAGATAAACAATATATTAGTACCATAAATATGTGAAGCTGTCTAGTACATAGTACATAGACTTACATCCTCTGCGTTAGTCTTGTACCTCCCATTAACCCTAAGGAATTCGCACGCGTAATACCCGCAAAGGACAGTTCCTCTAGGTTGCTTGTGACACTTCAGGACATATCATAGAAAAAATAGTTAAAATTTTCAATTAGTGAAACAATTGAAATACATTAAGTGAGTGAAGTATTACCGGCCAATAGGTACGTACTAGCAGCTTCTCCCTTGTTCAGGTCTGTTCTCCACCCTTGAACTTGTAGTATCGGTACGCACTGTATGGATGTCGTACTGTTTCACATTAAGGAGGATATTTATTTATAATACATTCATATAAAAATGCAAGAGTCATAATCACTTACTACTGTAAGATTGTTAGAAATTCTTTGTATTGCTGGTGTCTGTAATCGAGAGGGTCGAAGACTACCACGGTTCCGTCTTTAGGGTGGATGAGTAAACAGATATAATGATCGCTACATATTAACAACAGTATAGTTAGTTAGTACCAGTTAAAATAAGACATATGTGTAGAAGATAAATGTACCGGACTTACTTAAAATTATAAGCGGCCATGACGACTCTCTTATTTTGAAAGTGCAAGAAGGCTCGTCCAATGTACTGTGCGACAGTAATCAATTTCCCCTTGTGCAAGCCCTTCTTGTATTCAGCTATCTCTTTTGGAGTCTTGCTCTTCAGCTGGTCTGACCCTGGTGCTAGCCTCACGGTATGCTGTGTTTGACAAATCCGAGTTGGATCCAAGAAGCCGATAGTGATGAGGACACAACTAGCTCGGATATAACCATGACTACCTTGTGTATTAATCAGCCAAAGGTTAACCAGTTCTACATAAGATTTACTTGTTATATTTTTGAACATACGTTGCTACACAATGAGTTTTGTTTGTTTTCGTTTGCAGAGGTACTTGCTTAGATGAAGGAAAAGAAGCCGAGCATAATAGAATCGATGAGATTTTCAGAGATACCAGGAATAATAATAATATTGTGATGCCTTCAACTAAGTTTGAGTTATTACAAAACGAACGTAATGTTCTGCCTATTGTTTTGGATACTAATATTTTGCAGGCATCTGAGAACAACCATGGTGAGAAGGAAGAGAAGAAAGACGAAGAACAAAAAGACCTATCCATAGCTCCATGCATGTTTGAGGAATGTTTAATTGACCAAGCGCCTATAATTTCTAAAGATGAGAAAAAAGGTAATGATAATGTTGCTACAACTACTCAAGGTATGCATAGTTATGATGTACCGACTATGTCCACTACTTATGCTACATTAGAGCAACCCATAGTGGAAACAATTGTTGAAATAGCTTTGTCACAAAACAATTCGCTTGATGTTCCTTGTGATAAAGAAGAGTTGTGCGATGCTTCACTTATATCCATGTCACAACTAGTGAATGAACATGTTAGTTCTATAGTAGAGCCACCATGTGTTGAGTTTAAACATGTTATTCACATTGCTAGCGAGAATGAAGAACTTAAATTGCTATCTTTTTTAAATACTTGGGGTTATATTCAATTTGATGATCTTTGTCCACTCAACTGTTTAGAGAAGAAATTATTTGCTAGATTTGAATTGCCATGCCCTTCTGATGTAATTTTTCATGTTATTGGCAATTATGATAGTAAAGGAGAATATAATGTGCATCGAGTATATATTTGTTCGGATTTGACTATACTCCTTTTCATGATGAAATGTATTGTCTAGAGGACCGCATGTGTATACGTAATTCTCTATCAAGTTCCTCTAGTTGTTTAAATGAGTTACAGGTTGGTTTGCAAGAAGGGGAGTGTTGTGGTTTTTCGACTAAAAAGATTTCAGGATCCAACCATATGGCCATCAAGAAATGTTCCTCATCGGATGTTGTGATAGATAAATATAAGTTCAAAATGCTCCATGATAAGATGAAACCGAGGACGGTTTCCAATCAAGAAGGGGAGGATGATGAGGACACAACTAGCTCGGATATAACCATGACTACCTTGTGTATTAATCAGCCAAAGGTTAACCAGTTCTACATAAGATTTACTTGTTATATTTTTGAACATACGTTGCTACACAATGAGTTTTGTTTGTTTTCGTTTGAGAGGTACTTGCTTGGATGAAGGAAAAGAAGCCGAGCATAACGAATGCATGGAATATCAAAGAAGTTGATTGGGGACCAAACCAAGACCTTCTCCAAGTCGACTTCGGGTGCAATTCGGAGTCCAGGACCAGTCTGCACTAAAACGGGCGCCCAGGTCGCATACGTGCTCGGATTGGGGCATTCTTTATATGGATGGAAAGCTAAGAAGATAACCTTTCCAATGGTTCTGGTCCCATGTCCAAATTCATTACGAGTCATCGGGAATTGACCGAACAAGTTGACGTTCAGAGTCTATCCCAGCGCTGCGATGCCGTATTTGGGCCTTTGGCCCGTGTATCGTGTTGGAGCCCATTAGGGTTGCATCAAGGGGTGCTTGCACGACCCTAAACTCCATATATCAGTAGCCGTCGCTATCTTTAGGTTTTGAGTTTTGCTTAGATTAATCTGTCAAGAACAGTTTCGCCGCTAGATCGGTTTGTAAGACCCCAACTTGTGAGCTTAATCATTCATCTGCAATTTTGGTTGTATTCTATCTCATTCTTGTTTGTGTTCTTCGATTGGCAAACAGGGATTAGCCTTCTCGGCGAGGTCACCCGCGTTTCGACACGGGTGATAACCAGAGGAGATGTGGTGCTGCGATTGCGGGGCTCAAGAGCGTGCGCGTTCAAGAAGCCGGATCGATTTGTGTCGCGACTCCATCCAAATCGTTGTTTATCAGAACCTTTCGGAAGATCGGGAACTCTAGTGTACATCAGATAGGTTCTTTTTTCTTCTTAGCATCCATGTATTGCATCCTACAGAAGAAGTTTGTTAGTAACAATCACATGGATTTGTATTGTACATATTTTTCATGTAATTAATTAAAACTCATACTCACATGCACCAAACACCAACATAGTTGACGTCCATCTTATCCCGACGATGTATGGCGTGGAGATCCGAGAAATCTAGCCATACGTAACCTTCGGCGCCGAAACAATTTGCCGGTGATCGAGCTGTTATATTGCCCAAGCCTTTCTTGTTGGTTTCCATGTAGAAGGTATGTAATCTTCTCATCTCCCATGGTCCTTCATTTAGTGCCCAATCCGGCAAGAGTGCTTTCCCGTGTTCGTACTTTTCCGGGCAATCATCAGTTGGCCAGTATGTTGGCCCGGCTAGTTCAGCAGCCTTCTGGGGGTCATCATCTCTGAGTTGGGCACGTTCCTTACCCCCTCTGAAGATGGTTACCATGAACTTCTCCTTGTTTTCATCTTTGGATTTAGAGTCGTGGCTCCTAAGCACTCTAGGTACCTCGGGGTCTTTCGCAGGAGAAGGGTCTTCAAATATTTCTGGTTCTGTACCGTCCCATTCCAATCCTGGTACTTCTTCTATATATGTCCCGACTGATGCCACAAATTGCACCTCTGGTTCTGCCACTGTAATCTCCATTTGGACATCCGGCACTGCAATCTCCATGGGCACCTTCGGCACTTCAATCTCCGGTGGCACTTCCGGCACTGGATTTTCCTTATGCATCTCGGGTTTTCCCAACCCCGGTTTTGGCACCACAGATTTTCGCGTGGCGTCGGTGCCCAATCCAAAGGATATGTCATTCTTGTGCTAGAGAATTTACAAGATCGACCGCATCCCCAAGTACGGATACACCATCTGCAGTAGGGAAGTCTATGTCGTAGGACTCAAACCCTTCGTGGACCACTTGCGGCTGCACTTTGGCATATGCATCGGGTATGAACTCTTCATTATATGTTCTCCCAGGGATAGCAATGGCTGTAGCGGCCTCAAGAGTTTTCCCGGAGCATCCAATGGGAACGTGCAATCTGCAGGGTGTATTCTTTTTGAGGTCATCGAAGGGGTAATCTGGCTCAGGTTCTTTGGTTTCGGGGGGAGGCAAAAGCATGTGCTTGACGCAGAAATCCATCATTTATCTTTCAAAATCCGCAGCCCCTTCGTCTCTAAGTTTATCGTTGTACGCTTCACGCTTCTTGTGGGGGTCATGTTTAAACCCTTCCTTCCAACTCATCTTGGACGACACACCTCGAACCCTACCCCCATGCTCAGGAGTACCCAGCGCCGTACTTAGCACATCTTTCTCCCTCTTAGGCTTGAAAAATCCTTTCTTCTGTGAACTAGATAAATTCTCTATTTTATCGGCAATGCCCTGCAGCTCCGGATCTTCAAACGATACTTTGCCTTCATCCGTGATCTTCTGAGTTCTAGCTCTTACCCAGTTCCTTGATCTCTATGTCCATTCCTCCATTGGTACCGGAAGCCCCGCCTTCCTCATGTCCTCCTCCTCTTTTGTCCACTGCTCCACCTTTGGTGCGTATCCCGCGGAGCCTAAGCGATGAGGAAATTTGTTCTTCTTGGCCAACTCTGAAAACTTATGGCTCCTTTCAATTTCTTCCGGGGAGTTCTTCAACGTCAGAAATTCGTCCCACTGATTCGGGGTTATGTTGACATATGTCTTCACAAATTTCTTGTTCAAGGTGGTTTTCCAACCACGCCAAGACTTGGCCATTGTTTGCAGTGCACAATTCCTCACTGCTGCCTCTGATCCATCTGGGAACTGGAAGATTTTCTTCAACTCTTTCCATAGGACTTCCCTATCCCCACTCGATACATGATCCCAGTCCTTGACCGTGATGGGGATCTTTTCCCTTACTATTATGCCACACTGTGAACTGAATTTTGCACGTGCCGTCTTAGGGGCGAGCGGCTCTCCTTTTGGCGAAACATGGGTAACATGGAACCCCTCATCCTTTCTATTCACGCTTCTCTCGCCCCTCCTTTTCTTCGCCTTTGCTGACCGTTCGCTTTTCTTTGAGCCGATTGTGTTAGCTGGGACCTCGTCGTCTTTCGATGGATCTTTTTCCTTCGGCTGCCGTTTTGATCGCCGTGGTGCCGTTTCCTACGAGAAGGTATATATCAAAGTTTCGAATTAGCTCGGGGTAATAGTTATCACGGTGAACAGTTTACGTATTAAGTTTACTTACCCCTTCTTTAGGGGGAATGTAGTCCTTGTCGCCTTCTTCACCATCGCCCTTTCTCCTTCTCTTTGGGCTTGGGCATGGATCGCTTGGCGACGAGTACTCATCGTCAGCTACGTCGCTGTCGGAACTATCTTCCGGTGGGACCGTTGGTTCCAGAGCAACCACAATAGGAAGGGACGACTCTTCCTCCCCTAAACCCTTCTCTTCGGTCCCTTTAGTATTATCGGCCATCGTTTCAAACTTCTAACTAAAAAATAAACTGTATATGAACACTCTGCGAAACTGTTTATTAAAAACTTGTGTACATAATTGCAAAAGGTTATAATAAAAACTTGTGTACATAATTGTAAAATGTTATAAATTAGTACAAACTAATTTGCTAAATTAGTACAAACAAATTTGATAAATTAGTACAAACTAATTTGCTAAATTAGTACAAACTAATTTGCTAAAAAATTAATAAGGTGACCATATCCTCCACATGTTATAAAAAAAAATTGAACATACCCTCCCAAATGTTATTAAATTTTTTTTGACAAATTCACATATCCTCCAAAATTGAACATACCCTCCCAATTTCATTCACATATCACCCACATTCCCAAATTTACATTCACAATCAATATATAACCCCTCATTCACATATCACCCACCCCTCATTCCCATTCACACCCACATGCACACACATATAAAAAACAAATACCCACATGCACACACGTCCGTGGACGACGAACGGCCGACGACGAGGTTCGGCCGTGGATGACGAAGGACGGGCCGACGACGAGGTTCGGCCGTGGACGACGACCGGCCGAAGACGTCGTTCGGCCGAGGACGTCTTCGCTCATGGACGACGACCGGCTGATGAAGCCGTTCGGCCGCGAGACCGCGACTGCGAGCGAGACAGAGAGGTGGCGGCGGCGGCTGTGGAGGGGCTGGCGGTGGTGGAGGGGCCGGCGGCGGTGGAGCGCAGGCTGCATCAAGTTGGAGCTCACGCGCGGTGGACGGTCGACGGCAGCGGCGGAGGCGGTCGGTGGAGCTCGGCGGTAGAGCGACCGGCGGCGGCGATGCGGCCGGCGGCTGTGGAGCGGAGGACGACGATCTGCGGCGGTGGAGCGGAGGACGACGGCCGACGCGAGCTCGAAGGTCGGCGGCGCGCGGAGGACGACGGTCGGCGCGGCGGCGGAGGACGACGGTCGGAGGGCGATGGTTGCAGGCGGGCGGCGGCGGAGGACGGCGGAGGCGTGCGTCGACGAAAAAATTTGGCAGCCTGACGGCGCCAAAATTTCTAGGGTTCCCGCTTGGACTTAGAAATTTTGGCGCCACGGGTGTGCCCTTATATAGGGAAACGATCTTCGCAGGCGGACCGCCTGCTTGCGAAGATCGTTTTTACTATCTACGCAGGCGGACCGCCCGCTTGTGAAGATCGTTTTTACTATCTTCGCAGGCGGACGGTCCGCCTACGAAGATGTAAACCCTACTCGGCATAACAGTCTTCGCAAGCGGTCCATCCGCCTGCGAAGATTGTTACAGAGGTGAATATATTTATTTCAAAATATGTTTTAATTTTTTTTGTAATTTGAAAATGTCTACAGTAGTTGTAATAAAAATGGTAATTGGACATACAAATATGCAAACCTTAATATTATTACTTTTCAAATGTAAATCTTACTTAAATGTTTGAAACATTAATATGACTACTTTAAATTTTTTAAAATATTTTCAAACAATGGTAAGTGCACATAAAAAATTGCTACTAAAATTTGAAACCTCTTTTAGAAAAACTTTTAAAATATAAAAAACTGTAAATTTTACCCTACAAATGGTTATTGCACATAAAAATTAGTACGGGTATTTTAAACATTGACCCTGTTCGGGTATTTTACCCACTGGCACTTAAATATGGGGAATTGCATTGTGTGCCCATAGTCGATTTCCCTGCCAAGAATTTACTGTAGTTGATGGCCCACAAGCCAACCGCTTCATAGTTATTTCATCGGTAGTTTGTCCCTCAGGAAAGTCTAGATCTCCCTTATTGTTAGCTCGTAGTAGTTCGATATGTTGATCGATGTAAGGCTCAACGATAGCAAACTGATGAAGCACGCTGAAGTGAGCTTCTTGAAATGATTTATGATCATGGGTGGCGAATCTCTTCTTTCCTATGGTTCCCCTGCCACTCAATCTGCTCTCGTGTCGGGGCACAGGTACTCCAATTGCATATCCATCTTTGAGGTAATCGATACAGCACTCGACAACCTCTTCAGTACTATAACCCTCAACCATTCATCCCTCTGGATGTGCACTATTTCGGACGTAACCCTTTAAAACCGCCATGTAACGCTCGTATGACCACATTTGATGGAGGTACAATGGGCCAAACGTAACCATCTGCGGCACTATGTGAACAATGAGGTGCTCCATCATATCAAAAAATGGAGGAAAACATATCTCAAGTTGGACACTTCATCTCTATATGGAGACAAAAACCTCGACCAATGATATATCCATTCCCGACTTTTCATATCTCTAAAAAAATGAACATAAAATATTTGCACTATCAATACCAAATTTGCAGGGTTTATTGAAAAAAATATATCGCTATTCAAAACTAACTGAAGGTTAATTGTAAATTAATAAAAAAAATTATTTCATTTTTTTTACACAGACATGCCAAATTAGTATATTAGGAAAATCTAACAAAATCTTATCATCGACATATTAAAAACTAATATAATTATTTTTTGATTGCACCAAATAAATAGACATAAAAAATTTTATTCTCTCTCATATATATATGACAAGATCTAGAATTAGGTGGTGGATGTGATAGCAAAATAAAAAAAATGAGAATTTATGTTACCACATTAAACCACTACAATAAGAGGCATGCCGTATTACACATACATCTAACATCAACATATCAAAAGAAAGTAAATTAAAAGACATGGAGCTTTTCCTTCACAATTTTGCATGCATAAATCCATCACAAATTGAGGTCTAAAAGCTTAAAAAATTGCATACCTACTGTGAAAATGAGTAGATCTAAGCACCGTAGAAAAATCCCTCGAAGATTTGAAGTTCAAAACCTCCCCCCTATATTTAAGTCACTCTAGGAGAAAGAAACTTCGGGGAGAATGAACAGGGCTCGGGGAGGAAGAAGACTATATAGGGGCATCTTTGCAGGCGGGCCATATAAGCGGCGCCTGCGAAGATCTTCGCAGGCGCACGTCGCCTGCCGCCTGCGGAGATAGATCTTCGCAGGCGTCGCTTATATGGTCCGACTGCAAAAATCGATCTTCGCAGGCGGACCGCCTCCTCCACCCCGGGTATCATCTTCGCCGGCAGGATTTTGGCTCCGAAGACCATACCCGCCTACGAAAATTTAACCCCTCCGACGCCGAAAATGAGTTTTCTAGTAGTGTATGTTAAGATCGGCTTAGAAAGAGGGAACCTAATGCTCTAGAGAACTGGATGCATCTGAATCCTTAATATACTGAAACTAAGTGATTTTCGATCAATCGGCAGCAGTTCATACCTCGTACTAGTAAAATCTTAACGGACGGGGCCAATCGTGAAAACGTTTGGCCTGGTATTGAAATTCTTCAGTTTTTTTATTTTTGTAACTTTTTAATCATGGCATGTTGTTGTATTAGAAGAGCTGCGTAACGTAAAAGAGAAACCAGGAACGAACGAGCACATACCTTTGCATTATTTGGTGCTCCGGCGGAGCTAAACGAGTGGAGGAACGGCATCCGGCCGCCGGCGCCAGGGATAAGCCTCGGCAACAGCCGCTGTTGTTCCTCCTTAACAGCCGCCGTCGCCTATTGTAATGGGCGTCCGCAGACCTTCCTCGTAGAAAATCGAAGCGCTGCCGCCATGGATGGCTTCGCTGCCAGATCTGGGCGTTCGCTCTCTAATCTCCTTTATTTTCGTTTTCTATTTTTCTCCGCTCGAATTCCTCTATCCACTCATATCTGATTTGGGGGCGGCGAAACGCCGCAACCTATATACGTCAACCTATACCTATACCAACTAAGACTCGAAGTACATATCCGATACAACACGGAATCCTTGAGCAGGCCGGACCGGATGCCAAAAGCTGAAACTGCTACTTTTGAGACCCGACCCTCCACACAATGAAAAAGTCCACTTTGTATCCCTTCAAAATATGAGAAATTTTACTATTTGCCATCGCATACGTGCGGCGTGCTTTGGCACACCTACAACGGCCGCCTGCTCTGGACCGGCACGAACGGTCAGGACAGGCCAGTCGCCGCGCCGCCCCAGCCGGGCGTCGCGACTATGCTCGTTGGCCAGGACCGCCACCTTGCTCGTTGGCCAGGACCTCGCCCTCCGGCGTGGCAGCTCTTCTTGAGCGTCTCCACCACGAGCAGGGCCGCCAGCAAGTATCGGCTGACCAACCAACTCAACAACGACAACCTCGTCATGTACCCGGTGGGCACGATGAACGTCGCCGCCGATGCGTATAGCGTACTCGGACACCGGCATATTCCAGATAGGCTTCCCCTCTCCCTGCGCCTCGATGCCAACGACGTGCTCTACCAGGTCAGCAACAATTGCAGCACCAATAACTTGACGAAGGCCAGTGCAGCTCAAGCCGGAGAGCAAGCTCACTACCAACCACCGCATCACCCTTGATCCCGGTGGCGTCTTGCGCTCGTATCGCCATGGATTGCTGCCGAGCGGACGTCTGGATCGGGTCGGGCGATTAGTGCCATGTGAAGGGCGCTTGCGGGTTCAACAGCTACTGCGTGCTTGATCGCGGCACACAGCCCAGCTGCTTGTGCCCGCCGGCCGCCGGGGTTCGATTTGATCGACGCCGGCGATGCCGCCCGCGGTTGCACGACGAGCTCTGACGCCGACGAGTGCACGGCGGGACAGAGAGACGACCCTGGCAGCCATGTAGAACGTGTCGTGGGCGGACACGCCGTACGGGGTGCTGGCCGCCGGCACGAGCGCCGTCGACTGCTAGGCAGCGTGCACGTCAGACTACTTCTGCGACGCCGCTCTACTGGACACCAACGTCGGCACGTTTACGAAGCAGCAGCTCCCGTTTCGCTATGGCCGCGCGGGCGGCGGCTACACGCTGTTCGTCAACATCGAGGGAGCGAAGAGCCCGCCGCTCGACAGCTGTGGCAACCACAACCACCGCGTCAGGCGGGCGGGCACTGTCGCGCTGGTCTGCGTTGGCTCCTGACGTGCATCGGTGCGGATGCTCTGGTTGAACCAGAGGATGGTGCGAAAGGACATGACGCTCGCCGACGCCGAGACCTTGGACGAGGAAACAGCCTGCGTTAGTATTGCTACGAGGAGTCGAGGAGCTGGAGCACGTGAGTACATCTACACTACCAACGCATTGCAATTGGTTCCTAGAAAATCAGGTGTAAATAATCTTCCATATCCGCTTCAACCGCACAGCTAAGTACCTACACAAGCTATCGGGCTTCAGATTTTAACAAAAGAGTTGCATAGCAGTAACTCTACGAGCATTCATCTTTCTGCAAATGAGTTGAACACAAGGGCTTTCAAAGGGTTTTAGGCAACAGAAGGTCTCGTACAGCATAAATTAAGCAGAGCATAGTTTTTCTAACAGTAACGGATAATATCCCTCCCACTCCCACTCCCACTGGTTTTTCTCCAAAAAAATATATACAACTTTCACTTCCTATAGTCTACTCTCAGCATATCTTCACATCAGCAACCCAGATAACTTCGGCTTCTGGAGCATACACCTACGATAAGAAACGACACAGTATTTCATTCATACGGTAGTTCAACAAAAAAGCATTGATCAGAGTTGTACACTATAACAAAAATGCCCTCTCAGATCACTAACATTAACAAAAATGCCCTCTCTAACATTGCAATCCACTTCCATTGCAATCAACTTCATCAAACATCCTACCAGATCACTAACATTAACAAAAATGCCCTCTCTTTCTGCAGCAAATTCGTCATCAGTACACCTTGTTCAATGTCCACATGAGCTCCTGACATTCAAAGTCCTAAGCACCAACCTATCAACAACAATCTGTCACGGTGATACTCATTCTTCCTGTTGTACCAGCACTGTTTCCTGGGATTGGTATAGAAGTACAGATTAATTTGGATCGTCTTACTCTAGCTTCCTTTTGGGGCTAGCTTGGGGCGTGACATTCGCCCACATCTCCCGTTTCGCATAAGCCCTTTCCATGAATTCATTACCATGGATATCATATTTCTCAATAAGATCAGCCCACCCAGCTTTAATTTCTTCCTCAGTAAGCATGTCGTTCACAACTTTGTTAAAGTCATTTTTGAAATCCTTATTTTCCAGGTACACATGACCAATCCCATTCCTGATGTCTTTCAAGACATGCCACTTACACCACCTGTGTACAGCGTCCGGATACACCAGTTTGATAGCCGCAGCCATTGCTGTAGCCTGATCTTCGATTGTTAATTTGAACGTATAAGAGACTATTAGAACATGCTACAAGAGACTATCACAAACAGGAATAATTGTAAAATTATTGTTAAGAACATGACAACATGATAACTTTATAACATGATAAAAGAGATACTTCAAAATATACAATTCATAGTTTAGTACTAGTAAGTATAGTCATTGGTGGAGGTCCGTCCATTAGCTTCAGAAATTCTGAGAAAGCCCACTTGTAGCTCTCACTGTCCTCACTAGTAAGCAGGACACCGGCAAAAAGAACACTCTGAAAATGGTTGTTCACTCCAACAAACATTCCAAATGGCATGTCATAGAAATTCGTCTGGTATGTTGTGTCAAATGTCACAACGTCACCGAAGTGGCTATACATCCGACGACTACGACCACTGCTCCACATAAGTGACTTGATGTTGTCCTCTTCATCAAGTTGAACAGAAAACCTGAAGTTGATCATCTTTAGATAGTTCCTTGAACAGTTGCATTGTTTTGCTAACATCAACCTGCAGATGGTCTTGTGCAATTTCAGCACAGACATTCCTCAATGCCTTCTTCATGAAAGGAATAGCTGACATTGATCCATGCATGCTACCCATGATACAGTTGTCCTTGCTAAGACTAAAATTGTTCTCCCTTAGATGACGGATCATTTCTTTGGTTGAATCGTCAATTGACTTGTGAGAGAACAGGTGCTGCTTCTCTCCACAGCTTTCCACTAGGCTGTGGTTATGTTCACCAACCAAAGTTTTGACATAGTAGCCACCAGTAGAACATCTAAGCAGCCTCATCCTTGCTGGACAACCACATCTCCTTGTTTTCTTCTGGTTCAGTCTTGGTTTACCCTGCAAATTCAAGAATCAATGTTTCCGTGTCACTGTGAAAAATCTAATATAACATGTACAAATGAAAATGTAAGCACTGTCAACACAATATTTACCACTCGTTGGCACTCAAATTCTTGCAAGTTCCTCTGGTCCTTCTTTGTGTTGGTCTGGCTTGTTCCATGGCTGATACTAAATCCTGATTCCCATGAATTTGTAGAACTGATAAGTTTCTGCAAGAGAATTAAATGACTGCCCTTCATACGGCTGGCATATATTGGCAGAGATTTTTTGTCAGTGTTGAAACTTGATTTTAGCAATAAAAAACTGGGGGTAGCGATCAAGTGCCAAACACGATGGGTTAGTAGACAAAGGGATTAAGACAGGTTCAGGCCTTCTATAAAGAAGTAATATCCTACTCCTATTTCGGGGATAGTATCCGCCGAGGTGTTTATTGATCTCGTGATCAAGTTGTGTATGAAGAAAAGTCTAGCTAATTGCTATTGTTTTTATATCCCTCAAGGGACGTCTTATCCTTCTTATATAGGTTTAGAGGATAGGCTCACAAGTCAGAGACCTAACAACATATTATATAGGACTCCATAATATTCCCGACTCAGGACTATAAGCCGTTTCTTATTACACAAGGTAACGTAATACTTAAGTCCTAAGCCGATTACATAATCATGAATCATAACCTATCCCCTATAGTCAGTCGGATAAGCTAGCCATGTGGGTATAGGTACCCATAATCTTCACAGTGGCCCCTGAGACCTTCACAGTCGACGAGATAACTTTGCCTCGAACCAGAATAATACATAGCCGAGTACCTCCTTAGCCGAGTGCTTCCATCGCCGAGTGCTTCCATCATCTCTGCCTAAGTCTCCCGAGTGCTTTATCATCCAATAAAAAGGCTGTGAAGAGCTGAAAACATTTCAAGAATTACCAAGAATATATATCTAGGTGCATCGACTAGATGCGCATAATTAGGTGTAGCCCCCGACTATGTGTTTAGTTAAACAAACTAAGCATATAGTCAAGAACTATAATAATCATACTCATCCGAGTGACATAAATAAATGCCTAGCCTAAACCAAAAGCAATCATAAGAAATCATATAACACATAACCTCATAAGCAAGGCATAGTGTATAATGACCCCGAGTACCGACAAGCTCATGCTATCCGAGTTATTCTGCCCGAGTCCCCTCAAGACATTCAACTCCTTCATCCTCAGGAACATGTCATATGGACAATAGAAAATCTGAGTCAATAAAAACTCATAACAATACGACCAAGACACAATTAACCTAAGCCATAACATTAGTCGTAATAAAAAAGGCACACCAAGGTGGCAAAATAACATTGATATAATATAAAATCAATTACTTTTCATAAACCAAACAGATCTAGCAACTTATAAAAAAGTTACCAAAATAGTCATAAAAGACTTTCCTGCTGGTCACCTTCCAAATCGCATCAACTCCTAAAAAGTTGAATAACTGCCGTACGGAAGGATTTAAACAGTACTAGGCACTAAAACACGCGCATATTGCCAAGGCCAATCTGCTTAAGTCTTTAAAAGACACGTGATAGGCTGAACCAAAATTATGAGCTGTAAGCTTCTCATGGACCTCGGCCCAAACACGAGAAAACCTACCGATACCCTAAAAATCATTGAAGCGCCAACGTCTTCCCCGCCGCTTCATCTTCTAAACTTTCCCCTTTCGTTCTCCTGTTCACAAGCTCTTCCGCAGAAAACCTAGAACACGAGCCCATCCAAATCCATTCATCCAGAAACTTGAAACTCCATCAAAATCCACCACGCGCATCTCGCCACAAACATCTCCTCCAAGAATCTCTGCCCTCAACACCTGATTCGATCCCCCACAAACCTCATCCATGGCGGAAGAGAGAGAAATTCCCTTCAACCAATGGGCAACATCAGATGTGAAAGAATCAACCCTGCAAGAGATGGTGAAGGACGGAGTTCTTCCTGCCAAGGAGATCATCGGCTGGCGCCCAGCATACAGCGAAGAGTTCCCAACTCCGAACACCGGTAAGATCGTAGTTTTCACCCACTTTTTCTATTGCGGATTTGGTCTGCTCACTTCCGAATTCTTTCGTGGTATCCTTGATTACTACGGTCTTAAAATTTACCATTTGAATCAAAACTCCATATTGCACATTGTCATTTTCATCCATGTGTGCGAAGCCTTCCTGGGAATCTATCCCCATTTCAACCTCTTCCGCCGCATGTTCTCTCTTAAGGCACACCCAACCAAGGATAACCCTTGCGTTGTTGGCGGTGCCAGATTTCAGCTCCGCGGTACTCTCCGCAAAGACTATTTTCCTCTTCCTCTAAAATCTTCCAACAAGGGCTAGCATGCAAACTGGTTCTATATCTCAAACCCAGCCCCCAGCTTGCTCGACTTCATTGCTCTCCCACCAATCCAACGAGCCAACTGGAATGCTCTACCAAAAAACCAAGATTGGATAGAAGCTAACAATCTTCTAGCTAAAATTTTTGAAATGAAGAATAAGGGTCTCCAAGGAGAACAGATCACTCGGCACTTCATCAAGTGCCGACTGGCTATCAAAAAAAGATCCAAGCCAGCATTTGAATATGAAGGTCAAAGTGATCCCAATCGGGAGGATAAAGAATCCCTGAATTTCAAAGTCTCGTGCGCTCAGATGTACAAGATCTTCTCTTTTGGAATTGCAGTAGACTACAGCAACAAACTGCCCGTTGTCCCTTTTCATCTCCATCGACCTCCTCCTCCGATAAGTACACTCTGCATCTTGAGCCACTTTTCAATCTGTCCATCATCTTCAATATTTCTTAAGAATATTATTTGCAGGCAAATGCTCTGATCATCTCTCGACCGTTCAAAGTGTATCATGAAGATGTATCAGCTTAGCCGACTACCAAGAAATCAACTGGTGGCCCGAAGATCAAACCTCAAGCTAAAAGCAAAAGAACTGCTGCTGCCATTGAGAAAACTAACAAACACGCCAGCAAACAAAGAAAGTTAGTCGTGGATGACTCGGATGAAGCCAATATAAGCTCTCCCAGGCCATCCACCAGATCTGCCCCAAAGATCAGAAAATCCAACAGGTATTCTTCACTCAACCAATTTTATCTAGTTGTCGAGAACTTATCCGATTCCACTTTGATCACCTTGTATCATCCTGTGCAGGAAACCTCAAGACATAGATCCCACCGGGCAGACTGAAAAAATAATCCCATCTACAACACCAGAGAAACCAAGGTCTGCAGAACAAGGGTCCCAGAACCCTCTCCCGAGTGAGGCCATCCCTGACCAAGAGTCCCCGACTGCCAGTCAAGATACCCCAACTGGAAACCAGTCGAACCTTGCTAATCAAGCATCCACTCAGGGACCACCAACTAAGAACCAGCCGGAGAAGGGGAAACAAATCCCAGTCAATCAAGAGACTCCAGTTGAAGATCCAGCACCAAGGACAAGTAACCTTCAATAGTCATCAAACTCTTGTCTCGAACATATCTTCTGACTTCCATCTTTATTCATCATCCTTAGAGCAAACAACCGAAGAAGAAGAAATTACCCGACTGAAATCCACAGAAGACTCAATGCCTCCGATCAAGATCGAGTGGCGAGATGTCGAAGGCAAAAGGCAGGGCATCATTTTAAACAAGCAAAAAGAAGCCGAAGAACGCGATATGCTTGTCGCCAACCTCAATAAAGCAACTCGACTGATGAATGTATGAACAAATTTCTCATATCTCAATTGCATAGTCTTTTATAATCAACTGACCCAATCTTCATAATACAGAGAATATGTTGTCGCTCGCAAGCCAAGTCAGATACTCTAGAAAAACTGGTGCCTCATGTCAATTCTTTGGAAAACATCCAACAAGACCTCAAAGAGGCTAAAGAAGAAGCTGCAACTAGAGAAGTCGTCTTGCGAGAAGAAATCAATAAACTCCGAGATATGAACCTGGAACTTCGCGGTTCAATCGGAGGTAAGAAAATCAACTCATCTGTTCTTGTTTATTCTATTTGGCTCCATTAACTCCAAATCTTCATGCTGTAGCCAATATATCCAAGATCGATTCCCTCAAGGCTCAACTAAAGAAAGCAGAGACTGACAACGCCAAGCTTGAGTTTGACAAAGATAAGGCTTTAGAAGAAATTGAAGGTAACCCCTGAAACTCATACTCCTTGATCCAACTGATCTTGGTTATTAATGTAATCTAAATCATATCAAACTTGTAGCTAATAAGATTAAAACCCATGCTCAATTTGAAGTCTTTACTGAGAAAGTCCGAAGTGCCGAAAGAGTCAGGGATGACATCGCCAACGCGGCTACGCCGATATTGTCAGCACTCTATGAACACGGCCTTGGAACAAGCACTATGGATACTGTAGAAATCTTTGATAAACTCAGGATAGCTCCAAAAAAGTACATAGAGAACACTACTGATGCTGCTGTCATGAGTGCAAGCCAAACCCTGGCGATGACAAAATCCCTCTATCCCCGAGTGGACATAAACTCTATAAGAGATGGCTTCGCAGACGACACTTCTGATAAACAAGCGTTGGAACTAATCAGTGAAGCACAGGAGTCGGCAAAGAAAATTGCTGCTGATGTGGCTAAAAACTTCTAGGGATAACTTCTTCGATGTAAATCACTATTGTAATCTAACTTGTAATTCTCAGTTTATTTATGTTTATGCCCTAATTTGAGTCTTCGTATTTAATTTCTTAAAAATTTTCGTCCGACTGTCACCAAGCCTAGACTTAATTAAGCCATCAAAAAATTTTCAGTCCTTACTTACTTAACTCAAACCAGAATACTAAACAATGATAAACCAAGTATGAACAAGTTATTATTGATAAAAAACATCATACTTTATTGATACGTATAGCCCCGACTGACAATTGAAGAAGACAACTTACTTGAAGTCGGCAGTTGAGAAGGACATGATACAATAAATCTAAGTATAATATCGACGAAGGTGCTCAATATTCCATGAATTCTCCACCATAGTCCCATCTTCGCGCTTCAAACGATATGCTCCTGGCCGAGTAACCTCAGCAATTATATAAGGTCCTTTCCATAATAGAGATAACTTATGTCTATCCTTCGCAGTCTGAATCTTTCGTAGAACCATATCGCCAACAATAAAAGCTCATGACCGAACGTTTCGTTTATGATAACGTTGAAGTCCTTGAAGATACCTTGCTGACTGAACCAATGTAGCCTCACGAGCCTCTTCCAGTTGGGTCAAATCATCAACTCGGTCTTGATCATGACGTTCATCATTGAAACCGTGAACTCGAAGAGATTCGAACTCCATCTCACTCGGCAACATTGCTTCAGCCCCATAGACTAAAAAGAAAGGTGATTGGCCAGTAGCCCGACTGGGCGTAGTCCGCAATGACCATAATACCGAAGACAACTCTTGGACCCATCTTCCAGCATAAGGGCTTAGCCTATCAAACACTCGGGCCTTAATACCTTGAAGAATCATACCATTGGCATGTTCAACCTGTCCATTGCTTCTGGGGTGTGCCACTGACGCATAGCAAATCTTGATTCCAAAATCTTCACAGAATTCTTTGAAGATGCCACCAGTGAACTGAGTCCCATTATCAGTTAAAATCCTGCTAGGAACACCAAACCGATGCACAATATTCAAAATAAAATCTCGCGTCTTATCCGTAGTTATTGTAGCAACCGGCCTAGCCTCAATCCACTTGGAGAACTTGTCAATTGCGATGAATAAATGTGTAAATCCTCCTGGAGCCTTTTTGAAAGGACCAATCATGTCCAAGCCCTAAACCGCAAATGGCCATGACAATGGGATTGTTTGTAACTCTTGGGCTGGAACATGGCTTTGCCGATCGAAGAACTGACAACCTTCACATGTGCGAACCACCTTGTCGACGTCGGAGACCACCGTTAGCCAGAAAAAACCTTGCCTGTAAGCCTTGCCCAACAAAGTACGTGCTGCAGCGTGACTGCCGCAAATTCCCGAGTGAATATCCTGTAACAATTGTCGTCCCTTTTCAGGCGTGACGCACCTTAACAAAACTCCAGATGGGCTTCTCCTGTACAACTTCGAATCAACCATGACATAACTCTGACTGCGACGTCGGACTTGCTCTGCATCATTTCGGTCTTCGGGTAGCTCCTGCCGAGTCAGAAAATTGATAAACGGTGTTCTCCAATCGGCGTCGAGCATGGCGACCTGGTCTGTAACTTCTTCATTGGTAACTGATATTTTAGTAACAGTCGGTTTATAAAGGTGTTCTATAAAAACATCAATCGGGGCTGCTTCTCGATTGGAACCAAAATATGCCAATTGATCTGCCACCTCATTGTTGTGCCTTAAAACATGAGATAACTCCAAGCCATCAAACTTGTCCTCTAGCTTGCGAACTTCTTGAAGATAGGCTGCCATATTATCATTTAAGCAAGACCAATCCTTCACTACTTGATTTACCACCACCTGGGAATCTCCTTATACAACCATCCGACGTATGCCGAGAGACACAGCAAGTCGTAGCCCATGAAAAAAAGCTTCGTACTCGGCTGTAACGCCCGTTTTGTTGTGGCGTTAGCGGGAAAACTAATCTCTAAAAACCCTATTTGTGAAAGTTGCTCTTCGGTTGAGTCTTGTCGCGTGCCAAGGTCTCGTGTTTCCCCTCTCGTCTCAATCCCGGAGAAAACCGCGAAATCGGATTTCGAATCCGAACCCTAAATCCCTCCAAAAATCCTTCTCGGGAAAAGTCTGCTTTACCTCCTTCTGCCCCGGGCGGTTTCCCTCTCGGCCTACTCCCTTTTTCTCCCCCTCCTCCTTGGGCCGCCTCCCGGCCCAGCCCCCTCCGGCCTCGTCCCCTCCCCGCTGGGCCGCGCCAGGCCGCTCGGCCTGCGCGCGCGCCGGGCACGTGCGCTGCACGCCCTACGCGGGAGAGAGCCCCGCTCCTTCTCTCGCTCTCCCGTTCTCCCTTTCCCTCTCTCTCTCCCGGAGGTCTCCCACCGGCGCCCCGTTCCGTCCCACCGGTGCCGCGTCCTCCCGGCCCCACCGCCTGCACGCGTGCCACCAAGGGAGAACGCGCGCTCTCCTCTCTCTCTCCCCGCGCGCACCCTTGCCCGAAGCGGCACGGAGGCCGCGCCCTTTTCCCCTCTCCCTTTTTTTCTTTTTCCCCCTCCCGACCGGCCGATGTCACCGGCTGCCGCCGTCTTGGCCGGTAGCGCGGAGAGCGCCGGCGCGGTCCCCTCCCCGTGCTCCACCGCCTCCGCGAACCGCCTTCCCCCCCACCAAACCGCCTTAGCCGCTTCCCTCCTTAAATCCCCCTCCGTCGGCCGCCATTGCCGCCTCTCCCACCGAGCTGCTCCTCTCCTCCTTGCTGTCGCGTCGACGCCCTCGCCGTCCGCCGCCGCCCCCGAGGACGCCGAGGAGGACCCCGACGCCCTTCTTCCCCCTCTCCCGCGGCCGAAGCCATGCCGCCCCGCCGCCTCGCGCCGTCGGTCCCCTCCCCGGCAAGCCGCCTCCCCGCGGTTACCTCCCCCTCTCCCCTCTGACTCCCCTCCCCCTCTCCGTGCGCTCGGTCCGCGTGGACCGCGCCGCTGACGGGTGGGCCCCGCCCTAGCGCCGCGCGGTGGACCTCGGTCCACCGGTCCGACCGCCCGCGTGGGCCACGCCCACCTCGGCCCATCGGCCTCCTTCCCTGATCGGCCTCGGCCGTCGGCCTTTTGGACATCCTAGGCCGCTTGGCCCATCGGCCCCTCCCTCAATCGGCCTCTTCCGCCGCGCCCATCGGCCTCGGCCCATCGGCCTCCCCTCACGCGCCAATCGACCGTGGGCCGATTCTTTCGGGCTGTTGGCCCATCCGTTCGGCCCTCGCGCCCGAATCGGCCTTGGGCCGAATCCATTCCAAAACAAGTCCAATTCAAGTCCCTCCTTCCTTTTTCTCTTTCAAGGGAATTAATAATTCCTTTTTCCTTTAGACAGAAAATCTTTTAATCTTCAGAAATTCATATCTTCTCAACCGTTCGCCCGATTGACTCTGTTCCACTTCCAAAATTCCTCAAAAATCGAGATCTATCCAATGGCACAATTAGTGGTCTTTAATAGGGCTTCTTTTTATCATTTTGTTGAGTCATCTCGTTTTGCGTGTAGTCTCGGAGCCCGAAGACCCGCAGTGCGCGGATTTCGAGGAAGAAGCTCAAGATCTCGAGCAAGGCAAGTCACCTTTGATCAATTGAACCTATAATTTGAAATTAAGTATTTTGATTTCCGCAAACTATGCATTAATTAGGTTACACTTGGCACTTGGCCTCGGTTTGCAATACAACCGGTAGGCCCTACCCAATTGCTGCATTTACCTTCCTTGCTTATTGAATACCCTGACACCCTTGTCACCCGCCCAGGTGAGATCTCGGTATTCGCACCTCGCGTACGAATATTGAGACTCCCCTCAAAATTTAAAATGATCACCTGGGTAAAACCTGATTTTACAAAATGCTTGGAAAACCCGACACTTGGGTCAGTGCCTTGAAAATAAAGTGAGTTTCTAAAACTCGCGGTGCGAGAGACGTACTGGAGGTACGGTCTGCTCATTCTCGCTCTAAGGACCGATTCCTTGGGAATTACATCCGAGCATATGTCAAGTACGACCACATGGGTGATTGGAGTAGACGGAGTCGGTGACGATTGGCAAGGAGCCTCTCGTACCGATGTGCTTGCGTGTGGCTGTTGGAACAGCCAGTGTCGGTGAACGATTGGCAGGGAGCCTCTAGTTCTAACGTGTTGACTTGTGGCTGCTGGAGCAGCCGGGGTCGGTGATCGATTGGCAGGGAGCCTTTTGTGCCGACAAGAATCAAACGATACAATTTCACTGCTCCGGCCGGATGAGACGCACTCTCTCGTCTGTGCCGTTGAGAAGCACTCACTTAGATGTTTTAGAACTTCTTAAACTAAAATCGAATGTGAAAAATAACTGGCTCTCCTTTGAAGCTTGCATCAAACACTTATTTCCCTTGACTTGCTGAGTACTCCCGTACTCACCCTTGCTCTATATAATTAAACCCCCCCAGTTCTCGAAGACGAAGAAGTGGACCCTGCTGATGAAGAGTTCTTCCAGGAGCAAGCAGACTTCGAGCAGTAGTAGGGTTTCGGCCTTTCCCCAAGGCTTTGCTTGTGGCTTAGGGCCAGTTTCCGCCGTTTCCGATTCCGCCTTTTTGTATTGTTGTTACGAACTCGGGTTCTGTCCGCAGTTCCAACCCTGGTTGTGACTCTACTCTTAATAAAGAGACCGCTATTGTTGTGATATTCTATCTTCCTGTTGTACCAGCGCTATTTCCTGGGACTGGTACAGGTATATAGGTTAATTTGGATTGCCTTATCCTGGCCTCTGTCCGGGGCTAGTTTGGGGCGTGACAGAAGATGGTATCAGAGCTCAGCTTTGGCCTTAGGACGAAACCCGACGATAGAATGACCGTAAGGATGCTAAGTTGTAAAAAGCTAATTGCGAAAAGCTCCGTTCTTTTCTTCTTCTCTTACTCTGTTTACAAAAACTGGTTACTGACTTCTTTTTTCTATTTTCAAAATTGTGAATGGCAGTCAACGCCACCCACAGTTCCCACGACGTTGGTGAGGGTCACCACGTCGCCCAGCTGCGAGACCTCGCGTGCTTCCTTGGCTTCTCCTGTCCCGAGTATACTGGGTACTCCATGGACCGTTTCCCTCCCCACCGTGAGCTGTCCGTGTACCTTTACCCCCGCGGAGGTACACACAGCATCGGCCTTCGCCCTCACCACTTCAACTTGGCTCCCTCCACGCTCCAGCTCGCCTACCAGGACCTCTCCTGGACCGCTCTGCGTCGCTTGGCCTACGACTACCATCGTCGCCTCGCTGGTTCGGCCTTCTGGCTGATCCCGCAGCTCCCTCCTGGCCGTGCAGACAGCCGCTACCCTTGCCCCTACCGCGAGTCGCACCTTGCGCTGACTCGCATGGTGGAGCTTTCTGGCGCTCAGGCCACTCAGCACGACCTTCTCCTTGAGGCTTACCGCTCCTTGGCTCACTGCTATGCCGCACTGGAGGCCCACCTTGCTGAGGAGGGTGTCACCTCCGTGGACACCGTCTCCTGGGACTCTGGTCGCCTTTGCCACTCCAGCCACCTGTCCTTCTACAGTTCACGTGGCTCTGCTCGCACTCCCAGCGGCCCACGCTCCCCCAGCCCGCGTGTGCCGTACTCGCCAGTTTATTCTCCCTACCCCCACCGTGCCAGTCCCTCCTACACCCCAGGCCACACTCCAGTCGTCAGCCACCGTGGGCTCCGACTGATCCGCACCGCACGGAAGCGCGTTGTGGGCTCCTCCTCTGTGTTCCGTTTCGACTACCCAGCTCCTTCCCCGCCAGCAGGCCGTCCTGCTGCCGGCCCTCGACAGGTTTCGCCGGTCCCTTCGTGTGCGCCGATCGATGTGTCCTCTACAGACGAGCCGACCACTGGAGCCAGTCAGGCAGGAGAGCAGTAGAGTTCGTCTACTGCAGTTGGAGTTCGTGTGCTAGACCTTTTGTACCGTCGCCAACTCTTTTGGAGTCGTGGCGAGGTAGTGCATGAGTGTGTTGTTGTGGGTGTTGTCTGGTAGTCTGGATCTCTGAGGTGGTGTGCGTACAGTCAAGCTCGGCGCAGCTCTGTGACTTGTCCACACCCGTTGTACTAGGTGCTTTCCGAGTTGAGAAAAGCTTTATGACTAGTGTGTGCTCTCTGTGCTCGTTTACTTTACTCCTTCCCCTTTTTAAGTTCGGTTCTGTCTTCTTACCCCGCCCCTTTCTGGGAGATTAGATGGCTGGCCGTCCCCGTCGTGTGGCTCGTGCTCCAGCTCGTTTGGGTTACGAAACCCGCAGGGAAGAACCAGAATCAGAAAATGAGTCAGGAAATGAACCGGTTAACGCTCCAGCCCGGGCAGATCCTACAGCAGATCGTGCAGACCGTGCACAGGACTTACCCCCGCCTCCCTAGCTTCAGGCAGATTACCAGTACATGATGGTAGTTCAGACTCAGATCTTGCAGGGCTTGGCCCAAGCCATTGCAGGCATCCAGCAGAATTTGCAGCCGCAAGCTCCGCACCCAGCGCCCTTCCATAATAACAATCACAGATCTAAGCTGACCGACTTCCTAAGATCCCATCCACCAGAATTCTCCCATACCGTTGAGCTCATTGAGGCCTACGATTGGCTAAAGGACGTCGAGAGAAAGCTCAACCTAGTGCAGTGCACCCCGGTAGAGAAGACTCTGTTCGCTGCACACCAACTGAGAGGCTCTGCAGCCGACTGGTGGGAGAATTACTGTAATGCCCATCCGGACGCAGTCAACATTGAGTGGACAGAGTTTGCCGAAGCCTTCTGTGCAGCTCATGTGCCCGAAAGCACCATCGACATGAAGAAGGAAGAATTCAATCACTTGAAACAAGGAACAGGAAGTGTCAATGAGTACCTAAGTCGCTTCAACAAGTTGGCTCGCTATGCTCCCGAGGAAGTGGACTCTGACAAGAAAAAGATCAGGAAGTTCTTGAAGGGAATCGCAGTAGGGTTGAGAATCCAGTTGCTTGCCCATGATTTCCCCACCTTTCAGCACATGCTCAACAAGGCCCTGCTTCTGGAAGATGCCAGAAAGGAGGCAACTGAGAAATACAAGAAGCGCAAGTCTACCCACCAAGCGCACCCGTTCCGTGGAGCGCCTCGTCCTCGAGTTGGACACCCCATGCAGTACCATCAACCTGCTCATCAAGTCAGTCGTCAACCTGGCTTTACTCCTCGTCCGCCGGTGCCTCGTCCAGCTCCGTCGCCCCAGCAGTATGCCCCTAGTGGCAATACCGCAGGAAATAGTGTCACCTCCTTCAACTCGCCCATGGGAATGGCGAATGTGCAGTGCTTCACTTGCAAACAAATGGGACATTACGCCAGACAGTGTCCTCGAAACCAGGGAAGCTCTAACTCCGGACGCTCCGATGCTAGTTTCCCCAGGACCCCAGCACCTGCCCCGTCCCGTCCAGTCACTCAGACAAGTGGACAAGGTTCTCGCACCTCCAACAACTTTGGACGAGGTCGAGTGAACCACATTCAAGCCGAAACCGCCCAAGAGGCCCCCGACGTGGTGATGGGTATGTTCTCTGTCAACTCCATACCCGCACTCGTTCTATTTGATTCAGGAGCTTCTCATTTGTTCATATCGCAAGCTTTTGTGAAAAGAAATGGTTGGAAAACCCAAAATTTGCAAGTACCTATGGTAATAAATTCCTCTGGAAGGGATATAAGGGCAGATAAACTATGCCCCAAGGTTGACCTAGCGATAGAAGGGGTTAGCTTCGCAGCCAAACCCATAGTCCTAGACTCCCAAGGTCTGGATGTCATCCTAGAGATGGATTGGTTGGCTAAGCACAAAGGACAAATAGATTGTGCCGAAAGAATCATCACTCTGCAAGGACCCAGAGGAAGACAAGTGCAATTCACTCCCCTCCTTTCCAGAAACCGACCAACTCTAAGTTGCTTGCAAGCCACTCCCTTGAATTTGGTACCCATAGTCAATGAGTATCCCGATGTGTTCCCCGAAGAACTACCCAGAATGCCACCAGATCGAGAAATTGAGTTCTCCATAGAACTTGCCCCAGGCACAGCCCCCATTGCCAAGAGACCCTACAGAATGGCCGCCAACGAACTGGCAGAAATTAAGAAACAGATCGAAGAACTTCAGAACAAGGGGTACGTATGACCCAGCTCGTCCCCTTGGGGAGCCCCTGTGCTCCTGGTAAAGAAGAAAGATGGCTCTGAGAGAATGGTGATAGACTATAGAGCCCTGAATGAAGTGACCATAAAGAATAAGTATCCCCTACCACGGATTGATGACTTGTTCGACCAATTAGAAGGAGCCAGAGTATTCTCCAAGATCGACCTACGATATGGGTATCACCAACTTAAAATTAGATTAGAAGACATACCCAAGACCGCCTTCTCAACGCGGTATGGCTTGTATGAGTTCACCGTGATGTCATTCGGACTCACCAATGCTCCAGCTTTCTTCATGAATTTGATGAACAAAGTTTTCATGGACTACCTGGATAAGTTTGTGGTGGTCTTCATCGATGATATCTTGATCTACTCAAGGAATGAGCAAGATCACACAAATCACCTACGGAAAGTACTGGAAAGGTTGCGAGAACACCAGCTCTTCGCCAAGTACTCGAAGTGCGAGTTCTGGTTGGATAAAGTAGCCTTCCTTGGCCACGTCATCTCCACCAAAGGTGTCAAAGTAGACCCCAGTAAGGTTGAGACCGTCCTATCTTGGAACGCACCCAAGGCGGTGTCTGAGATCCGCAGTTTCCTCGGCTTAGCAGGTTACTACCGGAGGTTCATTGAAGGATTCTCCAAACTGGCTCGACCAATGACGAAAATGCTAAAGAAAGAAAAGAAGTTTGAATGGTCGGAAGCGTGCAAACGCAGTTTTCAAGAACTTAAGAAAAGATTGACGACTGCTCCCGTTCTCACCCTACCAGACATCAGAAAGGATTTTGAGATCTTCTGTGATGCATCAAGACAAGGTCTGGGATGTGTCCTAATGCAAGACCGAAAGGTGGTAGCCTACGCTTCAAGGCAACTCAGGCCCCATGAAGTCAACTATCCTACGCATGACCTGGAATTGGCTGCCGTGATTCATGCCCTAAAGATTTGGCGACATTACCTGATTGGAAACCGATGTGAGATTTACACCGACCACAAAAGCCTCAAATATATCTTTACTCAGAGCGAACTGAACATGAGACAGAGAAGGTGGTTGGAACTAATCAAGGATTACAACCTCGGTATACATTACCATCCCAGAAAAGCAAATGTGGTCGCCGACGCGTTAAGTCGCAAGACCTATTGTGCTACCGCCCTAGCTTGGCCGACCCAGGATAACCTGTGCCACGAAATGGAGAAGTTGAAACTGACCATAGTCCCTACCGGAAACCTTGCCAGTCTCACAGAGCAACCTACCCTAGAAGCTCAAATTCGAGAAGCACAATAGGATGACGAAATCATGAAAGAGATGAAGGATAAGATCTGCAAGAAGAGACTCAAAGGTTTTACCATCGATGACCAGGATACTGTTTGGTTCGGATCCCGCATCTGCGTGCCGGCCAAAAAGGAATTAAGGGACCTCATTCTGAGGGAAGCTCATGAGTCTGCTTACTCTATTCATCCCGGAAGTACTAAAATGTATCAAGACATCAAGAAATATTTCTAGTGGGCTGGAATGAAACGAGATGTTGCCGAATATGTAGCCCTATGTGACATCTGCCAAAGAGTAAAGGCCGAACATCAGAAACCCGCAGGCTTGTTACAACCCCTCCGAATTCCCGAGTGGAAATGGGAAGAGATCGGCATGGATTTCATTACCAGTTTACCAAGGACCCCTAGCGGGTATGACTCCATCTGGGTAATCGTGGACCGCCTAACCAAGGCAGCTCACTTTGTACCAGTGAAAACCACCTACGATGGGAAAAAGTTGGCAGACCTGTATATGACCCACGTGGTTTGCAGATACGGTTGCCCAAGGAAGATAGTATCGGATCGAGGCACTCAGTTTACCTCAAGGCTCTGGCAACAGTTACACGAGGCAATGGGTACCAACTTAAACTTCAGTACCGCCTACCACCCGCAGACAGATGGGCAGACAGAACGAATTTACCAGATCTTGGAGGACATGCTTCGGGCGTGTGCCGTGGACTTTGAAGGCACATGGGATCATTGTCTCCCCTACGCTGAGTTCTCCTACAACAACAGTTACCAATCCAGTATCCAGATGTCCCCAAATGAAGCCCTGTTTGGACGAAAGTGTCGCACCCCGTTGTGTTGGAATGAGGTAGGCGAAGCGCAAGTGTTTGGACCTGACGTTCTAAAGGAAGCTGAAAAGCAAGTCAAGCTGATTCGAGACCGTTTAAAGATAGCACAAACCCGACAGAAGAACTATGCAGATAATCGGAGGCGTGATCTCGAGTTTGCGATAGAAGATCACGTGTACCTACGAGTGTCTCCACTCCGTGGTCTAAAGAGGTTTGGGATGTCCGGCAAGTTAGCTCCCCGCTATATCGGCCCCTACCTCATCACCGCCAGACGCGGCGAAGTGGCCTACCAGCTCGAACTACCAGAAGGACTGACAGACGTGCATAATGTGTTCTATGTGTCCCAGTTGAAGAAATGTCTTCGTGTTCCAGAGGAACAAGTTCCCTTGGGAAGTATTGAACTGGAAAAGAACCTAACCTATAAAGAGAGACAAAATCAGAGTTCTTGAAGAGGCTGAACGTCAGACTCGAAGAAAGACCGTTAAGTTCTACAAGGTGCAGTGGAGCAACCACTCAGAGGATGAAGCAACTTGGGAACGCGAAGATCTTCTCCGTGCCCAGTTCCTGGAGCTGCTCCCTTAGGTGCTGAATCTCGGGGACGAGATTCTTGTTAGGGGGGTTGGTTTGTAACGCCCGTTTTGTCGCGGCGTTAGTGGGAAAACTAATCTCTAAAAACCCTATTTGCGAAAGTTGCTCTTCGGTTGAGTCTTGTCGCATGCCAAGGTCTCGTGTTTCCCCTCTGGTCTCAATCCCAGAGAAAACCGCGAAATCGGATTTCGAATCCGAACCCTAAATCCCTCCAAAAATCCTTCTCGGGAAAAGTCTGCTTTACCTCCTTCTGCCCCCGGGCGGTTTCCCTCTCGGCCTACTCCCTTTTTCTCCCCCTCCTCCTTGGGTCGCCTCCCAGCCCAGCCCCCTCCGGCCTCGTCCCCTCCCGGCTGGGCCGCGCCAGGCCACTCGGCCCGCGCGCGCGCCGAGCACGTGCGCTGCACGCCCCGCGTGGGAGAGAGCTCCGCTCCCTCTCTCGCTCTCCCGTTCTCCCTTTCCCTCTCTCTCTCCCGGAGGTCTCCCATCGGCGCCCCGTTCCGTCCCGCCGGTGCCACGTCCTCCCAGCCCCGCCGCCTGCATGAGTGCTGCCTAGGGAGAGCGCGCGCTCTCCTCTCTCTCCCCGCGCGCGCCCTTGCCCGAAGCGGCATGGAGGCCACGCCCTTTTCCCCTCTCTCCTTTTTGCTTTTCCCCCCTCCCGACCAGCCGACATCACCGCCTGCCGCCGTCTTGGCCGCTAGCGCGGAGAGCGTCGGCGCGGTCCCCTCCCCGCGCTCCACCGCCTCCGTGAACCGCCTTTCCCCCCCACCAAACGGCCTTAGCCGCTCCCCTCCTTAAATCCCCCTCCGTCGGTCGCCATTGTCGCCTTTCCCACCGAGCTCCTCCTCTCCTCCCCCACTGCCGCGTGGACGCTCTCGCCGTCCGCCGCCGCCCCCGAGGATGCCGAGGAGGATCCCGGCGCCCTTCTTCCCCCTCTCCCGCGGCCGAAGCCGTGCCGCCCCGCCGTCTCGCGCCGTCGGTCCCCTCCCCGAAAAGCCGCCTCCCCGCGGTAACCTCCCCCTCTCCCCTCCGACTCCCCTCCCCCTCTCCGTGCGCTCGGTCCGCGTGGATCGCGCCGCTGACGGGTGGGCCCCGCCCGATCGTCGCGCGGTGGACCTCGGTCCACCGGTCCGGCCGCCCACGTGGGCCACGCCCACCTTGGCCCATCGGCCTCCTTCCCTGATCGGCCTTGGCCATCGGCCTTTTGGACCTCCTAGGCCGCTCGGCCCATCGGCCCCTCCCTCAATCGGCCTCTTCCGCCGCGCCCATCGGCCTCCCCTCACGCGCCAATCGGCCGTGGGCCGATTCTTTCGGGTCGTTGGCCCATCCGTTCGGCCCCCGCGCCCGAATCGGCCTTGGGCCGAATCCATTCCAAAACAAGTCCAATTCAAGTCCCTCCTTCCTTTTTCTCTTTCAAGGGAATTAATAATTCCTTTTTCCTTTAGAAAGAAAATCTTTTAATCTTCGGAAATTCATATCTTCTCAACCGTTCGCCCGATTGACTCCGTTCCACTTCCAAAATTCCTCAAAAATCAAGATCTATCCAATGGCACAATTAGTGGTCTTTAATAGGGCTTCTTTTTATCATTTTGTTGAGTTATCTCGTTTCGCGTGTAGTCTCGGAGCCCGAAGACCCACAGTGCGCGGATTTCGAGGAAGAAGCTAAAGATCTCGAGCAAGGCAAGTCACCTTTGATCAATTGCACCTATAATTTGAAATTAAGTATTTTGATTTCCGCAAACTATGCATTAATTAGGTTACACTTGGCACTTGGCCTCGGTTTGCAATACAACCGGCAGGCCCTACCCAATTGCTGCATTTACCTTCCTTGATTATTGAATACCCTGACACCCTTGTCACCCCCCCAGGTGAGATCTCGGTATTCGCACCTCGCGTACGAATATCGAGACTCCCCTCAAAATTTAAAATGATCACCTGGGTAAAACCTGATTTTACAAAATGCTTGGAAAACCCGACACTTGGGTCGATGCCTTGAAAATAAAGTGAGTTTCTAAAACTCGCGGTGCGGGAGACGTACTGGAGGTACGGTCAGCCCGTTCTCGCTCTAAGGACCGATTCCTTGGGATTACATCTGAGCATATGTCAAGTACGACCACATGGGTGATATGGGATGCCCCTGGCTGAGTAATTAGCTAGGCCAGGGAAATCTTGATGCCAAGGGACAAGTGGATTCGCTGGGGTTGTGTCGGGGAGGACCCCTGGGCTTCCTGGCACAGTATGGTCTGGGACCTAATCTGGTGTTGGTCCGTGGGACCCCTCCCATTGGCATAAGATGACCCTGAGTCGGCTTTCAAAATGCCTTGTCGTGAAAGCCTCAAGGTCGCCAGACGTGGCTGAGAGTCACGGGCTGGGTGGCTCGGGGTTAGTAACGTCGTGTGGGTAAAGTGTACCCCCTCTGCAGAGGTTAATAACTGTTCGAACAACCGTGCCCACGGTCATGGGCGGATGTGAGGTGATTCCTTAGCGTAGTTTTGACAACTCCTTGTGAACTGCTGTTGGTGTGAGGTTTTCCCTTCTGTGCTTGGTTTAAGGCTGTTGGAGCAGCCGGAGTCGGTGACGATTGGCAGGGAGCCTCTCGTACCGATGTGCTTGCGTGTGGCTGTTGGAACAGCCGGTGTCGGTGAACGATTGGCAGGGAGCCTCTCGTTCCGACGTGTTGACTTGTGGCTGCTGGAGCAGCCGGGGTCGGTGATCGATTGGCAGGGAGCCTTTCGTGCCGACAAGAATCAAACGATACAATTTCACTGTTCCGGCCGGATGAGACGCACTCTCTCGTTCGTGCCGTTGAGAAGCACTCACTTAGATGTTTCAGAACTTCTTAAACTAAAATCGAATGTGAAAAATAACTGGCTCTCCTTTGAAGCTTGCATCAAACACTTATTTCCCTTGACTTGCTGAGTACTCCCGTACTCACCCTTGCTCTATATAATTAAACCCCCCAGTTCTCGAAGACGAAGAATTGGATCCTGCTGATAAAGAGTTCTTCCAGGAGCAAGCAGACTTTGAGCAGTCTCCTCAGGGCATGCCTCGTTCACCAAGTCTAGAAACAAAGTGGCTTAGCGCCGCCATACAACCAATAAGCTTCTGGACATCCTTCTGGATACTCAGGGGCTTCATATTCTGGATAGCGTTGATTTTCTCTGGATTGGCTTCAATGCCTTGGTGAGACACCATAAAGCCGAGTAACTTGCCTGACAGCACACCAAAAGTGCACTTCCCCGGGTTCAACTTCATTCTGAAAGCCCGAATATTTGCGAAAGTTTCTTCTAAGTCGGCGATCAGATCCTGTTTTTGCTTGGTCTTGATGACGACATGGTCGATGTAAGCTTCCACGTTCCTCCTGAGTTGAGTCTGAAGGCATCTCTGGATCATACGTTGATAAGTAGCTCTGGCGTTCTTGAGGCCAAAAGGCATCGTGATGTAACAATAAGCTCCGAACGGGGTAATGAATGATGTCTTCAGGCAGTCGGACTCCTTTAAGTTGATTTGATGGTATCTCGAGTAAGAATCCAAGAAGCTCAGAAGCTCGCAGCCAGCTGTTGAGTCGACGACTTGATCAATACGGGGCAAACCAAAGGGATCCTTGGGACAAGACTTGTTGAGGTCGGTGTAGTCTACACACATGCGCCATTGCCCTGTCTTCTTCCGAACCAGGACCGGGTTGGCCAACCAGTCGGGGTGGTAAACTTCTTTGATGAATCCAGCCGCCAAGAGCTTGGCGAGTTCTTCCTTGATAGCATCCCTTCGATCTTGGGGAAAACGGCGGAGTCGTTGCTTTATAGGTTTTGCGTCCTCTTTAACATTTAATGAGTGCTCAATCACCTCTCTAGGAATACCAGGCATATCAGGCAGTTTCCAAGCAAATATATCTTTATTGTTTTGTAGAAAGGTGATGAGCGCGCTTTCCTATTTGGGATCTAACTCGGCACCTATTACAGCAGTTTTGGAAGGATCAAAGGGATCAAGGGGAATCTTCTTTGTCTTGGCGTCGCCTTCTGCCGACTTGGCTATCTTCTTTGCCGGGATCTCGCCTTCGCCTGATGTTGATGCAGCCAGTCGGACCTCGTGTTGGCCGAGTAATCTCTCACAAGTTTGGGCCATGTCGCAGCTTTCCTTGTCGCAGGTGCTGCACAAGGAGATGACTCCATTGGGACCAGGCATCTTCATCATGAAGTAGGTGTAGTGCGGGACCGCCATAAACCTGACAAGCACAGGTCTTCCAATGATTGCATGATAAGCTGCTTCAAAGTCGGCAACTTCAAAGCTGACGTTTTTTGTCCGGAAGTTTTCCCGAGTGCCGAAGGTGACCGGAAGGGTAATTTGCTCAAGTGGCGTAGATGACAGCCTTGGGATGACTCCATGAAAAGGGGCTGAACTCGACTTCAATTCGGATCTCGGGATTTGCATCTCGTCCAAAGTCTTGGCGAAGAGGATGTTGAGGGCGCTACCGCCGTCGAAGAGGACACGCTTGAGCTTGACGTTGCGAACCACCGCGTCTAGTACCAGGGGATACCGCCCCGGGTGAATCACTCGGTCAGGATGATCCGAGCAGTTGAACATGATAGCCACCTCCGATCATCGTAAGTAACGTGGGACTTCAGGCTGTACTGCGTTGATTTCCCTGTCGGTCAGCTTCTGCTTCCTCTTCGACTCATACGCTAGCGGTCCTCCAAAAATGTGGTTTAACTCGGTCCTGTGATCTTGGAAAGGCTCTGAGCCACTAGCTAGGTCGTCCTTCTTGGTTCCTGAAGTGCCGGCTCCATCTGACGAAACACTCTTTCTGGTGTAGTTGAGTTGCATATTGCTCGGCGAACTATTTGTAGATGAAACAATCTTTGGCCGTGTGCTTGTGATTCGGGTGATGAGTGCATTGAGCATTCATGATCTTGTCGTAGGCGGTGACTCGGGGACACTGTTGTTGGTAGTTAGACATTGCGGCGACCAGATCCTCGGGCTTACGCTTGCGATCTTTTTGGCCGTTATTGTCGTTGCCGTTGCCGTTGCCATTGTCCTTCTTGGGGTGCCAACTACTCCCAGATTGCTTGTCATGCTTGTCCTGCAGTGAGGCTTTGATTGCATCGTTTGATTTGGCATAGGAGTTGGCTGTCTCGAACATCTTCTTGACCGTCTTTGGAGGCTTGCACCCGAATTTGCTAATCAGCAACTCATTGCGGACACCTTTCTGGAACGCGGCTATGATGATGTCGTCGGTGATGTCGGGGATCTTGTTTCGCTTCTCCAAAAAACGCCAAATGTAGTCTTTCAATGACTCGTCGGGCTTCTGAATCACATTGTAAAGATCGAAGTGGGTCCCGGGCCTTTCAAAAGTGCCCTGGAAATTGGCGATGAAGTGGTCCTGAAGCTCGCTCCACGAATCAATCGAACCTCTTGGTAAGCTTGTGAGCCAGTTCCTGGCTGAGTCGGCAAGAGCAACGGGCAAGTAGTTTGCCATAGCCTTGCTGTCTCCTCCTGCTGCGTGGATGGCGAGGGTGTAAACGGTTAACCATGACTCAGGGTCGGTTTTGCCGTCATACTTGTCAATCCCAGTGGGCTTGAATCCACTCGGCCAATCCACTCGACGCAGGTCCCGAGTGAACGCGGGTACTCCACCGTCATAGTTGTCGGGTGAACTCCTTCGGTCTTCGTGATAGTGCTTGTTGTGCTCGCGATGACGCCGATCAAGTACCTCCCTCAAGTCACTCGGTGCGGGCCTTCGAGAGCTGCTCTGGTAGTTGGAGTTATTGCCATAACGAATCCGATCGTGGACAGGTGGACGGCCGTGACCTCTCTCCGAGAGTCGGCCGATTGATCTTGATGCTTCCACATTGTGTAATGACGAGGGTCTTTGGACTTGGCGGGTGTCTTGCTGATCTCGGGTCTCCAATAGTCTTTAGATCGCATCGGTGGTAGGCGGCTTCCCTCGGGTGTCTCGGCGATGGACTCGGTTGCTCTCCGCGCGAAGCCTGTGGGAGCGCCGGGTAATGTTGTAGCTGCGACGATAGTCTTGACTTTATCTAGGATTGGAGTTACGCCGGGGGGTGCCACTTCGATGACAGTGTCGATGAGGGTGAGAGCGGCGACCGCATTCTATTGGGACTTGCCGAAGATGTTGGTATTGTTGACCCGGGTCTGGAGTATGGCCTCGCGAACGGAGCACCCAGCCGTCCTCAGATCTCGTTTTCTCTTGTCGTTGTCTTTTTTTCGCTTGAGCTCCTCCTCCTTACACTTGAGTTCTTTCTCTTTGCGCTTGCGCTCCTCTTCGAACTTGGCTCGTTCCTCTTCTGCAACCTTGCGGGCCATGGCTGAGTCGGTCTCCGCTACTTCGGCCATGAGGACATTGAAGAATAGCGGAGCGTAGTCGTTGTCGAAGTCGGAGTCGTTGAGTTCCTCCGTGGAGACGTCGTAGAGGTCGTCGAAGTCGGAAGAGCTGAGGTAGTCAGGGATCTCAATAGATGAGCACGATTCGAGTGGTTGAATCATGACGGCGATCTCCCTGGAGTTCGGACCGCAGCATGACAATGATAAAGGAGATTCTCCTGAGTGGATCGATTCCAACTCAGAAGATATAAGATTGTAGTAGATCTCGGCATCGTTTGGTAACCCGAACGGCGCCGAGTGGTTTTCCCTTCCCGACTGGTTCGAATCCGAGTCAAGAAGAGAAATCTTGCCAAATTTGTCGGTGATGAAGTTGAGGCTGGCGAAGCGAAACACCTGTCTAGGGAGGAAGGCGAAGTCGTCGATGGCTGATGAAGATCCCATCGCGCTAGTTGGCGAGATGAAGAAGAAAACTTGACGCAACCCCTACCTGGCGCGCCAACTGTCGAAACTTGATTTCGGCAATACGAATCTGGGGGTAGCGATCAAGTGCCAAACACGATGGGTTAGTAGACAAAGGGATTAGACAGGTTTAGGCCTTGTAAAAAGAAGTAATACCCTACTCCTGTTTCGGGGATAGTATCCGCCGAGTTGTTTATTGATCTCGTGATCAAGTTGTGTATGAAGAAAAACCTAGCTAATTGCTATTGTTTCTATATCCCTCAAGGGACGTCCTATTTTCCTTATATAGGTTTAGAGGATAGGCACACAAGTTGGAGACCTAACAACATACTATATAAGACTTCATAATATTCTCGACTCAGGACTATAAGTCGTTCCTTATTACACAAGGTAACGTAATACTTAAGTCCTAAGCCGATTACATAATCATGAATCATAACCTATCTCCTATAGTCAGTCGGATAAGCTAGCCATGTGGGTATAGGTACCCATAATCTCCACAGTCAGCATTCGTCATTGCCCACTCAATAGCGCTAGCAAATTTTGGGTTACCAACTAGAAGGTCATTTCCTGCCCATCTTCTTTTACGCCTTCAATTTGAAAAAGTTCAACAGGAATAAGGAGCAAGTTAACATGCCAAAAAAAAGCAAAATCTAGTGAATCCACATTATTTCTTCTAGCAAATGTAATTTAATTTACAATGTATTGTAACATATCTTGCATGTTATGTTGTTCGCATTTAAGTTGCAATGTTTATAAGTACATTAACAGACAAGAACATGTGTGTGTGTATGTTCCAGCAACACAAAATAAACATTCCTCTTACCTTCTTGATGTACGCGAAGCGCTGGAATCGTACATATAGTTTGAATCAAAATCAGATACAACAGCCTCGTTGTCTGATAGCAAATTAGGTGTGCTACTTTCAAGCGACCTCTCTGCAGGTTTCTCAGACATCGCCTCGAAGAACACTTCTCTCCTTTCAGTGGACACTCTCCCACCGTTACCAAAAACAAAGACAATGAACAGAATATTAAAAGCAAGCATGACGATTAAAGTGGATTAGAAAACAGGAGCATTTAACGAATATTATACTTACACGCGCTTCACCATTGGTGTCGACTCTCCTTCAGCCGGCAAAGACAGATCTGCTTCTACAACGGGCACACTATGGAGATCGGCATTTGAATCAACTGGATCTAACATACTACAAAAGGTACATTTAGGGAGTACTGTTAACAATTGATCTGAAGAAAACAATAAAGGCGAAAGAAAATGGCAGGTTTGAGATTGGAAATAGCAGAACTTCATGGAACAGTGAACATATAGAAATACAGGAACATATAGAAAAAATATTGACTGAAAACAGACCTGGATAGGAGTTCATTTCCCCTTGATGCATGCCTGCCATCAGACCAAGGAAAGACTGCCTGCACTCCATTGGACCCATATGTTCGTGATGAACAAACGGTACCTTCAAAGGAGAGCACCAAGCTCTCTTAACCGGCAGATTGGATCTGCTCCTGGTGCAGCTAATCGCATGGAGGAGACGATCTGTTCGTGGCGATCGACTACTTCCACTACTACCTCAACGCGCGTGGTTAGACCAGCTTCTCCAACTCTACTTCCGCTGCGCTGCGCGTCTAGTGGTAACGATCCATGATCCTATCTTCGCATGATGTCCTGGTGTGCATGGTAGAAAAGTTTTGTTTTCTGCTATCGTAGCCTACGCGCTATCCTTTAGCAGCTTAGATTTGATGTTACAAGTCTTCAAGCATGGTGGCCTAAAGGAGTAATGTGGACGATGGAGATCATCTACACCTACATGGAGATGGATATTCTCTTTGGGCCATACTGATTCACAGTTAAATGTGTTTATCTGTGATGTTTACTATCTTCTGGTTTGGTAGGATTGAGTCCCTCATAAAATTAAGTGTTATGCCCTTCCATATGTTGCACCAAAAGATGATGATCACCATATGGTAGGTCTACCAAAGTAGAGTGCTATCGGTTATCGTCATTATTTGGGGTAGATGTCGGACATCTACATGCGGAAACATTTGGTTTACTTAACAAGGTTATCAAAATAGTTTTGGACCTTGGGGCATAGGTTGGGGCCGGGGCATATTGATGTCACCCAACAAACAAGAGTCACATACTGATGTGATTAGCAAAGTGTTGCTTACCCATGTCACTCATTTCCTAGCCGTGATGCCAAAGCTCACTAGGAACTAGTGAAATGAGGATCTTGACCCACTATGTAACTTAGAGGGAGTTTTGTTGCAAAACACATAGTGGGAGTCTTTTGTTAAATAGTTTAATAAAAGATGAACATAAACATAGTGCTAAACTTTGCATATTCTTATGTTGTAGATCATGTCAACTAATGCCTCATCCAGTACTTTTAATTTGCGGTCTATTCTCGAGAAAGAAAAGCTCAATGGAACAAACTTTATGGATTGGTATTGCAACTTGATAATTGTTCTCAATCAAGAGCGCAAGGAGTATGTCCTTGAGTTTCCTTATCCAGATGACTTGCCTGATAATGCTACTGTGGCTACACGGAGGGCTTATGAGAAACAGACTAATGATTACCTCGATGTGAGCTATCTCATGCTTGCCACAATGTCCTCTGAGCTTCAGAAGCAATATGAGAACACTGACGCCTACAATATCATTGCGGGGTTGCGTAGCATGTTTGAGAACCAAGCAAGGGCTAAGAGGTTCAACACTTCAAAGTCCTTGTTTGCGTGTAGGCTTGCAGAGGGGAATCCCGTCAGCCCTCATGTGATTAAGATGATTGGATATATTGAGAGTCTGGACAAACTTGGTTTTCCCCTTAGCCAAGAGTTGGCTACTGATGTGATTCTCTAGTCGCTCCCCCCGAGCTTTGAGCCATTCATACTAAACTATCACATGAACAACATGGATAAGACCTTGGCTGAGTTGCGTGGGATGCTAAAATCTGCCGAGGAAAGCATTAAGAAAAACAACAATCATGTGTTGATGATGCAGAAAGGCAAGGGCAAGCCCAATGTTAAGAAATGTGCGGTCAAAAGAAAGGGCAATGCTCATCCTGAGGCCAAACAAGACAAGAAGGGCAATGCTCATCCTGAGGCTGATTGCTTTTATTACAAGCAATCAGGGCACTGGAAAAGGAACTACCCAAAGTATTTGGAGGATCTTGAGAAGAAGAAGGGAAGTGCGACTTCCACTCAAGGTATAAATGTTATAGAGATCAATCTTGCTACTTCATCTACTAATTCTTGGGTATTTGATATCGGATCGGTTGCTCACATATGCAAATCGTTGCAGGGGCTAAGAAGAAGTAGAAGTTTGAGGAGGAGCGAAGTGGATCTTTGCGTCGGCAATGGAGCAAGAGTTGCTGCGGTGGCTGTTGGCACCATGTCATTGTCTTTACCTTCAGGATTAGTTTTGGAATTGAATAATTGTTATTGTGTTCCATCTCTTTCCAAGAACGTTATTTCTGCTTCATGTTTGCAAGCAGAAGGTTATGACTTTAGATCTGTGGACAATGGTTGTTCTCTTTATTTTAAAGATATGTTCTATTGTCATACTCCATTGGTCAATGGGTTATACGTTCTTACTCTTAAAGGGGCACCGATCTATAACATTAATACAAAGAGACAACGTCCTAATGATTTGAATCCCACGTTTATTTGGCATTGTCGCTTGGGCCACATAAATGAGAAACGCATGGAGAAGCTCCATAGAGATGGTCTTCTACACTCATTTGATTTTGAATCATTTGAGACATGCGAATCTTTTTTACTTGGCAAAATGACAAAGGCTCCTTTCACTGGTTAAGGTGAATGGGCAAGTGAATTGTTGGCACTCATACATACTGATGTATGTGGACCAATGAGTTCAACAGCCAGAGGTGGTTTTCAGTACTTCATAACTTTTACTGATGACTTTAGTAGATATGGGTATATCTACTTAATGAAGCATAAGTCGAAGTCCTTTGAAAAGTTCAAAGAATTCCAAAATGAAGTACAAAATCATTTAGGCAAGACAATCAAGTTTCTACGATCTGATCGTGGAGGTGAGTATTTGAGCCATGAGTTTGGCAATCATCTGAAAGATTGTGGAATTGTTCCACAATTGACTCCACCAGGGACACCTCAATGGAATGGAGTTTCTGAACGGAGGAATCGCACCTTATTAGGTATGGTGCGATCCATGATGAGCCAAAGTGATCTTCCGTTGTCTTTTTGGGGGTACGCTCTTGAAACAGCAGCGTTCACACTAAATAGGGTTCCATCAAGGTCTGTAGAAAAGACACCATATGAGATGTGGACAGGACACCGTCCTAGCTTGTCTTTTCTAAAGATTTGGGGGTGTGAAGCTTATGTAAAACGTTTACAATCTGATAAGCTCACTCCAAAATCTGACAAATGCTTCTTTATCGGGTATCCTAAGGAAACAAAAGGATATTACTTCTATAATCAAGAAGAAGGAAAAGTGTTTGTCGCCCGACATGGTGTTTTCTTAGAGAAGGAGTTTCTCTCAAGAAGGGACAGTGGGAGCACGGTGCAACTCGAAGAAATTCGAGAAACACCTGAAAATGTTTCAGCTCCCACAGATTCACAACAGGATGAACAAACTGTTGAAGAACCTGTTGTGGATACACCTGCACCACGTAGGTCAGAGAGGTCACGTCGTTCACCTGAGCGGTACATGTTCTTGACTACTCAACATCGGGACATATTGTTGTTGGACAACGATGAGCCCAAGACCTATGAAGAAGCGATGGTGGGACCAGACTCTGAGAAATGGCTTGAAACCATGAGATCCGAAATTGAATCCATGCACACCAACCAAGTTTGGAACTTGGTTGATCCCCCTGATGGTGTAAAAACCATTGAGTGCAAATGGGTTTTCAAGAAGAAGATAGACATGGATGGAAATGTTCACATCTATAAAGCGCGATTGGTGGCTAAAGGTTTCAAACATATTCAAGGTGTTGATTATGATGAAACTTTTTCGCCCGTCGCAATGCTAAAGTCTATTCAGATCATTCTAGCAATTGCTGCATATTTCGACTATGAAATATGGCAAATGGATGTCAAAACAGCTTTCCTTAATGGAAATCTGAGTGAGGATGTGTACAAGACACAACCCATGGGTTTTGTCGATCCGCAATCAGCTGGAAAGATATGCAAGCTGCAAAAATCCATTTATGGATTAAAGTAGGCATCTCGGAGTTGGAACCTTCGTTTTGATGAAGTAATCAAAGGGTTTGGTTTCATCAAAAATGAAGAAGAGCCTTGTGTTTACAAAAAGGCTAGTGGGAGCGCACTTGTATTTCTAGTCTTATATGTAGATGACATATTACTAATCGGAAATGACATTCCTATGCTCGAGTCTGTTAAGTCTTATTTGAAAAATAGTTTCTCAATGAAAGACTTAGGAGAAGCGGCATATATTCTGGGCATCAAGATCTATAGAGATAGATCAAGAAGGCTAATTGGATTAAGCCAAGATACGTACATTGACAAGGTGTTGAAAAGGCTCAATATGCAGGACTCCAAGAAAGGTTTCCTACCTATGTCACAGGGTATAAATCTTAGCAAGAGTCAGTGTCCTAGTACACCTGATGAGCGGGAGAAGATGAATGCGATTCCATATGCCTCGGCTATTGGGTCCATCATGTATGCCATGCTTTGTACACGCCTAGATGTCTCGTATGCTTTAAGTGCTACGAGTAGATACCAATCAGATCCAGGTGAAGGTCACTGGATTGTTGTAAAAAACATCTTGAAGTACTTAAGAAAAACTAAAGATGTGTTCCTTGTTTATGGAGGTGAGGAAGAGCTCGTTGTAAATGGTTACACCGATGCTAGCTTCCAAACTGACAAAGACGATTTTAGATCGCAGTCTGGATTTGTGTTCTGCCTGAAAGGCAGTGCGGTGAGCTGGAAGAGTTCCAAGCAGGAGACGGTTGCTGATTCTACAACGGAAGCCGAGTACATAGCAGCTTCTGAAGCAGCTAAAGAGGCTGTTTGGATCAAGAAATTTGTTTCTGAACTTGGTGTGATGACTAGTGCCTCCAGTCCAATGGACCTTTACTGTGATAATAGTGGGGCCATTGCGCAAGCCAAGGAGCCTAGATCGCACCAGAAGTCCAAGCACATTCTACGGTGATTTCATCTCATCCGCGACATAGTGGAGAGAGGCGATGTGAAGATATGCAAAGTACAAACGGATTTGAATATTGCAGATCCGTTGACAAAGCCGCTTCCCCAGCCAAAGCATGAGGCTCACACTAGGGCAATGGGTATTCGATACTTACATTGTTGACTCTAGTGCAAGTAGAAGACTGTTAGTGATATGCCCTAAAGGCAAAATTGGGATGTTGTATATATCACAGACTATGTTTATGATTCAGTGTTTTGTTCCTTGAAATAGACATTATTATTCTTGATCAATGAGTATGTGACTTATTCATGGGACTCTTAATGTTACAATGATGCTATTTCTAAATGATCCCTGATCGTATATCATATGAGGAACAAATATGATTTAAAGATTATCATATGTATTGATTGATGATCATGTCTCATGGATCATGGTATAGAGATACCAATCAATAATATGGATATATGTTGGTGAACATATGTTGGATAGACCCGCCATGAGACACTGCAGAGATTCTATGTGTCATCAGTTGGTCTCAAGTACTGTTTATGTAGAATCCTTAGACTTGAGATCATCACGGTTCCCAACATACGTAGTAGCTTATTTTGGGATTACTAAACACTACTTCGTGATATGACCCCGCCGAGCACGCCGAGCACCCTACCGAGCACACATACCGGCACACCGACCACTCAGACCACGCCAACCACACCACCGAGCACACCAACCAGCACGCCGACCACTCAAGGTGTTGATGGACCGATCACACGAAGCCGAGCTATGAAGCTACAGCAAGAGATGCACGCGCTACTTTATGAAATTCATTTTAATGTTAATGAGAATTATATACTACCTCAGTCGTGCATGTTTTTATTGCTCAGTTTTACCAAGGAGGAAGGCGTGGACACACCAAGAGTGGACTACCAAGAAGGATCACGTTCGAACCAGTCCAGCGTGATAGAACCGTCCAGAAGAATCAATCATATCTTTTGATTCGCAAAAGCTATGAAGGCTCATGAGGACTTGTTGGAAAGCTGTTTGAGTCTAGTATCCAACATTTCAAGTGCCGACCAGTTTGGATCTTCCATATTACCTGCAGACTAGTTTTAGTGCAGACTGGTCATAAACTCAATAGCCTGCATGAAGCTCATGTTCTCATCTTAAACTGTACCATTCTACAATATTTCGTAGAGCATGCTGCACATGGTGTGAAACCTTATCAAGTCAAGTTTCCAACGCAACAAACCCCACATCATTTGGAGTTTCCAAGGTGGAGTTATTGTCAAATCATTGAAGACTGCACAGAGTCCAACAGCTACGCGGGAACTATCCAGGAAGGTGTCTCGAGGAGGCCTGTTCACATAGTGCGACTTATCTTTTCTATTTCGTGTTTCCACCTATCTAGCAGGGCTGTTGCTAGTATAAATACCCCCTAGGATCATTGTAATCTCAGACTTTTGATAATTGAAATACAGAACCCCTTTGTTAAGCTGTGCGCTAACAAATTCAGAGAGAGATCTCTACCCCTTTGCTCTTGTGTTTTCCTTCGCGGAGATTACAGAAGCGGCCGCGTCATTGGCACCCAATCTGTGCTCCTAATCCTCGAGTTCAGGTTGCGTAGGTTGGTTCTTCGAGAGTGTGGTTGGGCGAATCCTTGGTTCAGGCTGCCGTATAGAGACGGTGGTTGGCTCCTTGTGCGTGTCGTCAAGTTGCACTAGTTATCGCTGCTTGCAGCAAGTTATCAGCCGTTCTTTGGCAAGTTATCAAGATCATCCCTATGTCGTGAAGATCGGGACATCATAACGTATCATCTGGTATCAGAGCCTCGGTTGCCACGGTAGGAATTTTTACCCTTAGCTACTTATATATTTTGTTTCGTCCTATCCACTAAAAAGCCACAAAAAAATATATATTGCTTTAGCCCCTTGTCTCAATCTGTTATTTTAGTGAGTTTGGTTAAGTCATAGTCCATTAGAGTCTTTGTTTAGTTGCTGATCATTATCCTTTGCGTATCTTTTGTGCCTCTTTTACATATTTGAAAATCCCCACAAAAACAAATCTATAGCCAATATCATCCTTTGCGTTATCTTTGATCCTATCATTTATAGCTACTGGTTGTTTTGTTTCTATCATTTGAGTGTGCAAGTATCATATATCATATCTGATCTTTGTGTTAAGTTATATAAAAAAATTGTGTCAAAAAAAAAGAGAAGAAAAGTTGCAAAAAAAAAGTTCAGAAAAATTGAGAAAGGAAGAAAGAAAGTTCAGAGTGTTTATGTGCACAAGTGCTGAAAGTTTGTGATATCAAGTTGTGCAACCAGTTTGCTTTCTGTTTTGGTGCAAAATCTTGGTTAGGTCTGATCGCAACTCTTGCATCCTGACCATACTCCTTGTTTGCATCAATTCTGAATTTTCTTTGTGTGTGTGTGATCCATCTACATCCTTGATACTCCGTGGTCAGCACTAGGCAGGGAACTTCTAGCTTGGATTGTTACTTAACTTGACAATATCTAAGATTCAGATTGCATTCCTTGTTTAATTAATCCCCACCAAGCTACACAAATAATCCACCGTCATAGGAACACTGATCTTGTATTCTCCCAACCATCACTCTCAAGTTACCACCTCGCATTGGCTCTCTGTAATCTGCAGGAATTCACATGAGCTTCGGTTGGTAAGAGAAGGTGCGGTTGTGAGATTCCACATATAATTTCCTATTCCACATATATTGCTTTGTTGTCGCTAATTTGACAGGAAGATGAGTGATAGAGTTCAGATCGATGATTGTGTCACTGTGGCACAACTTAATGAACTCCGGCAAAGCATGGAGGAAAGGCAAGATCAAATGACACGTGATCTTCAGGCCCTTATGATTGAAATCAGAGGACGTCGTCCTCCTCAAGATGATGCAAGCCACCACAGTGAAGATGGAGAAGAAAGTGATGCAAGAAGAAGAGGTCGTAGACACCGGAGGGCTGCACATAGCAGAGGAAGTGGGTGAGGTCGAAGGACTGATGATGAAGAATCGGTAGATGAGGATGATGATAATCATTCTCAACATAGTCATGGTCGCCGACATCACAGGAGAGGCAACCAAGAAGAGAAATTTGGCAAACTAAAATTCAGTATGCCAAAATTTGATGGAGGATCTGATCCTGAAGATAATTTCACATGGGAATTGAAGGTAGACAAGATCTTTCGGATGCATAATTATTCAGAGCAGAAGAAGTTAGCAATGGCATCTCTGGAGTTTGAAGGATATGCTCTGATTTGGTGGGAACAACTCCTTCATGATCTTGAAGAAGACGGAGAACGCCCTATTGCAAGTTGGCAAGAAATGAAGAGAGAAATGAGACGCCGATTTGTGCCCAAGTACTATCGATGTGATCTTTTTGATAAGCTGCAAAATCTAAGGCAAGGGAGCTTCACTGTTGAAGAATATTACAAAGAGATGGAGAAGGCTATGATTAGAGCCAATGTGCATGAAGATGATGTAGAATCAAATGTGTTTGATTATCATTTTATGTGATGAAACATTGGTGGCTTGCGACATTTATGTGTGTAATATTGGTTTATTGAGATGGTATTTCATGTGATTATATATGATTGATCTTGTGAAGAGATGTGCGGATTTGACCTGATGGTCAGACCGACCAGGCACGGCCGGTCAGACCGCAGGTATGCGCGCGGTCAGACCGGCCGGCCCGCGGTCTGACCGGGAGGTTACCTGTTCACTTTCGGTTTTGGTTTATCTTTTCGGTTACGGATTGTTTCTTCGTGGATTTGACTTCTAGATGGTTTCTATGCGTATGGTTACTGTTGTTATACTAATGTGAGTCAAGTTTGGACGAACTTGTGCTCGGAATATGGTTTCTTTATCGTATGTGTGCAAGTATTGCTTAAGGCCTCGGGATAGTGTTGCCGGTGATGGATCGGAGTCGACTTGGGAGAAGTGGATGTCCAGGGATCAAGAGATCACGCGGGATACTAAAAGGCTAGAGGATAATGCACGTGGAAGATAGAGAATTCATATGGTATGCGATAGGAATCGTGTACGTATGGAAAGAAGAGTTGAATTTGGAAGGGAGTCCGAATTCGGGAAGATGGATGGAGATAAGGAAAGAGATGAGTTTGAAGCTTGCAAGAGAAGGTTTCCCACGTGGTCGGGAGTCCTAATTCGTGAGAGATTCGTGGGTTTTGTACAGTCTACTTCATGTATAAATAGAGAGGGAGGGTGTGCCTCCTAGTAGAATTGATTGTGTGGTTCATAAGTTGAGAGAATAGCTAGGGTTTCGAGTAAGGTCGAGATTTTGATGAGGAGTGCTGTTGTTGCACTTTGTAAACACTTTTAGATGCAATAAAGTCGAGAGTTACAATTTATATCTTCGAGTTTGTCATCTACCGGTGTTTTCTGGATCCCGACGGTCTGACCGGCGGCTACACAGCAGTGTGACTGGCAGTACTTTGACAGCGGTAGTACGATCTTGTTCTTGAGATTGATTTTGTTTTTCTAGATTGGTTTCGTTGGATTTTAGAGGTAATTTGTGATTTGGTTAAAGTTTTGGTTTTTGGTCTTCCCTACCATTCACCCCCCCCTCTGGTAGGTTGGATTACTCTGTTTCGATCCTACAAGTGGTATCAGAGCCTCGTTCTTGATTAGATCTTTGTTGTTTTTCTGATCTATTTGATATGGCTGAAAAGTTTTCAAACAAACCTCATATTTTCAAAGGAACCGACTTTGATTATTGGAAGAAAAAGATGGAATCTTATATAACATCTCAAGGATATGACACTTGGCTAAAAGTTGCACAACCTTATGAAATTCCTGCTCGTATTGATACCCCTGCTCTCAAGTTAGATTTTGAAAATAATTGCAAAGCTCGCAATATTATTCTTAATGCAATTTCTCACTCCGACTTTGATCGTGTTTCGCATCTTGCTACTGCTAATGAGATTTGGAAGGCTTTGAATGATTTTCACACTGGATCTTCAAACATAAAAGAGTTGCGAAAAGATGTTTTCAAAAAGGAGTATATCAAATTTGAGATGACATATGGGAAGTCTTTGGATGATTATCTGGGTCGTTTTAACAAAATTTTGAATAATCTTAGATCTGTTGATACTTCTTATGATGTTAATTATTCTCAGTCTGAGATTGCTCGTCACTTTATGAACAGTCTTGATATGAAGGTTTGGGATGTTAAGGTTACTTCGATTTAGGAATCTGTTGATATGAACACTTTAACTTTGGATGTTCTTTATACTAAATTGAAAACTTATGAGATGAACATTCTTTCTAAGAGGACTAATTCGAAATTTTCTGCTTTGGTGTCTTCTTCTGCATCTTCTTCTGATTCTACTTCACAGTCGATGTTTACTTCTTTCTCTGCCATGTCCGATGATCAACTGGAGGAAATCAGTGAGGAGGACTTGGTATCGCTTGCTAATAGAATCTCTCGAGTTGTGAATAATGCTAGGTTCAGGAGAAGAGGAGGACCAATCCGGTGTTTCGGGTGTGAACAACCAGGACACATCCGCTCTCAGTGTCCCAAGGCTGGAAAGGGTACACAGGAGGAACCAAAGGCTCAAGATGGATCCAAGGATGCCAAGCAGAACAAGAAACAGGCAAAGAACATGAAGATGAGGAAGTACTACCAGAAGGCCTTGGATGAAGCTTTTGCAGCTGTGCAAGGATCCAGCGACGTTGAGTATTCAGATGATGATGAGGACGACAAAGGAAAAAGCATCGCTGGAGTTTGTCTCATGGCAAAGAATATTGCAGACTCTGATGAAGAGAATGAGGTAATAAACGCTCCTAGTGTTGAATACTTTCAAGAAGTAATTGCTAGACTTGGTTACAAGATTTCTAAATTTGAAAAGAAGATTAATCAACATGAAGTAGTTATTGATTCTCTAAATGCTGAAAACAGTCGATTAAAATCTCTTGTTTCTGATGATGATAAATGCAAGTCTTGTGAGGTTTTATTTGCTGAAGTTAATGCTGTTAGAGAAGTCAATTGGTCTAATTGCAAAAAACTTGATGTTGAATTTAAGAAATCTAAAAAACTTGAATCTTGTCTTGCTCTTAGCTTTGCCATGAATACTAGATTGATTGATGAGTTGTTTTTGACTAAAAGAGCTTTGGATAAATGTCAAGTTGCTTTGTTTGCTAGCTCTATATTTAATGTGATTAGCTCTAAAAGGCTAAAACAATCTAGTGCAAAACCTTGCTCAACATGTCTTGCTAGTGATTTGAAACTAAAAAATGCTTTAGCTCGGGTTAAGCATATGGAAGAAATAGTTAAGCAAGATGAAGTGTTTTCTTGTCAAACATGTAGAAAAAACAAAGGTCTTTTGGATGCTTGTAAAAATTGTGCTACTTTGACTCAAGAGGTTTCTTACTTAAAAAGTTCCTTGCAACGTTTTTCCGATGGTAAAAAGAACCTCAACATGATTTTGGATCAATCAAAGGTTAGCACAAACAATCGTGGTTTAGGTTTTGACCCTTATAGTCACTTTTCTAGACATCCTCCTGTTGTTTTGAGCATAACTTAGAAAAGTGAAATTTTGACTAAACCTGATTCTAAACCTCCTGTTTTTAAGTCTGCTGGCATTATGACTTCTTTGAGTGCTTCTTGTTCCACAAAACCTGTTGCTAGTACTAAATCTGTGTTTAATGCTAAATCTGTTGTTAGTACTAAAAATACTGTTAATGCTAAGCCTGTTGTCTCAACTTGTACATCAACTCATCGTGAAAAGTATATCTGTTCTTTTTGTGGTAAACATGGACACATTGCTGGGTTCTGTTTTAGACTCGCTAGGAAATAGAAAAAGGAACGGGAGATAGCTTTTGCAAAACAAAGGTGGCAAAAATCAGTTTTTTTTCTTGAGGCAGGCGGTCAGACCGCAGATGGACCGGCGGTCAGACCAGAGCTGTACCACCGGTCAGACCGGTGGGAAGCTGTCGGTCAGACCGTAGGTATAGAGGCGGTCAGACCGGCCTCGGGCAAACTTTTCTAACAGGAAACATGTTGAATTTTCTACTGGTTATGTTCCTGTTGGTTCTGGTCGTGTGTCTCAGTACTGGATTCCTAAATTTTTATTATCTAACCCCAGTACTGAGGCTTCGGCATCTGCTTGTGTGTAGGCACTTTTGGCGAGGAGGGAGAACGTGTGGATCGTTGATTCCGGTTGTTCGCGACACATGACCGGTGATAAAAGTTGGTTCTCCTCCCTCACGAAGGCATCAAGGAAGGATTCAATCATCTTCGGCGATGCTTCTACTAGCACGATCACTGCAACTGGATCTATCAAGGTAAGTGATAAGTTTACATTGAATGATGTCGCTTTGGTTGAAAATTTGAAGTACAACTTGCTCTCCGTTTCTCAAATTGTGGATGAAGACTTTGATGTTTTATTTAAGAAAAGTGGAAGTAAAGTTTTTGATTCATCTGGTGATGTTGTGCTTAATGTTTCTCGCTATGGAAGAGTTTTTAAAGCTGATTTTGAAAATAGCGTTTCATTAGAAGTTACATGTCTTGTTGCAAAATTTTCAAAAGATGTGATGTTTTGGCATCGTAGACTTGCACATGTTGGCTTTGATCATCTCACTAGGATTAGTGGTTCTGAACTTGTTCGTGGTTTGCCTAAGCTTAAGAAAGATCATGATTTGGTTTGTTCTCCATGTCGTCATGCTAAGATGATTGTTTCTTCATATACTCCTATATTTTCTGTGATGACGGATGCACCAGGACAGCTCTTACATATGGACACTGTTGGTCCAGCTAGAGTGCAATCCGTTGGAGGAAAGTGGTATGTTTTGGTTATTGTTGATGATTTTTCTCGATATTCTTGGGTTTATTTTATGGCAACTAAAGATGAAGCTTTTGAACACTTTAAAAGTTTATATCTTCGTTTGGCTCTTGAATTTCCAAGCTCCTTGAGAACTATTCGAAGTGATAATGCTGGTGAGTTTAAAAACGCTACTTTTGAAAGGTTTTGTGATGAAAAAGGTCTTGAACATCAATTTTCATCTCCTCGTGTTCCTCAGTAAAACGGTGTTGTTGAAAGGAAAAATCGTTCTTTGGTTGAGATGGCTAGGACTATGCTTGATGAATATTCTACTCCTAGAAAATATTGGGCTGAAGCTGTTAACACTGCTTGTTATATTTCCAATCGTATTTTCTTAAGATCTAAACTTGGAAAAACTTCTTATGAGCTTCGCTTTGGACACACACCGAAGATTTCTCACTTGCGTGTTTTTGGGTGTAAATGTTTTGTGCTCAAATCTGGAAATTTGGACAAATTTGAATCTGGCTCTCTTGATGGACTTATGTTGGGATATTCTGCGCATTCACGAGGTTACCGTGTACTTGTTTTAGAGACTAATAAAATTGTTGAGACTTGTGAAGTCACTTTTGATGAGGCTAGTCCAGGTACTAGACCCGAAATTTCAGGTACTCTATCACAGGTTCAGGGGGAGGATATTTTTGTGGAGGAAAGCAATGACGAGGACGACGAGGCGTCGGCCGGTTAGACCGGAGCTGTGGCCGGTCTGACCGGTGGTATACCGTCGGTCAGACCGGAGGCAGAGGAGCGGTCAGACCGGCAGGATGGCGATTCTTCGGGAGCTTCGGGTACAGATGCTAATAGACCTCCAGAAGCTTCAACTTCGTCAGAATCAACTACAGAAAATGAACAATCGTCAGATTTGAGTGCTCCACTTCGTATTCAACGACTACATCCTCTGGAACAAATAATAGGTAATTTGGGTGAACGTACTACAAGATCAAAGGTAACGAATCGTGATTTTCATGCAAATTCTGCTTTTACGGCTAATTTTGAACCCAAAGATGTTACTCATGCTCTAACGGATGAATCGTGGATTAACGCCATGCATGAAGAACTTGAGAATTTTGAAAGAAAAAAAGTCTGGTTTTTAGTTGAACCTCCTGTTGATCAAAATGTTATTGGAACTACGTGGGTTTTCAAAAATAAACAAAATGAGGATGGTTTAATTGTTAGGAACAAAGCTAGACTTGTTGCACAGGGTTTTACTCAAATGGAAGGGTTGGATTATGATGAAACTTTTGCTCCTGTTGCTAGGATTGAGGCAATTAGACTTTTGTTGGCTTTTGCTGCTTCAAAAGGTTTTAAATTGTTTCAAATGGATGTTAAAAGTGCTTTTCTTAATGGCTATATTCAGGAGGAAGTTTATGTAAAACAACCACCAGGTTTTGAAAATCCTGTTTTTCCCAACCATGTTTTTCGTTTGTCAAAAGCTTTGTATGGTTTGAAACAAGCACCTAGAGCATGGTATGATAGGCTTAAAAACTTTTTACTTGCAAAAGGTTTTACAATGGGAAAAATTGATAAAACTCTGTTTGTTTTCAAGCATGGTGATGATCAACTGTTTGTTCAGATTTATGTGGATGATATCATCTTTGGTTGTTCATCTCACGCTTTGGTTGTGTAGTTTGCTGACACTATGCACAGGGAATTTGAGATGAGCATGATGGGAGAATTGACTTACTTTTTGGGATTGCAAATTAAGCAAACACCTCAAGGTACGTTTGTTTATCAAACAAAGTACACCAAGGATCTTCTACGACGCTTCAAGATGGACGATTGCAAGCCTTTGACTACGCCGATAGGAACTTCTACTGTTTTGGATCCTGATGAAGATGGTGAAGATGTAAATCAAAAGGAATACAGGAGTATGATTAGATCATTGCTCTACCTCACCGCTTCGAGACCGGACATACAATTTGCTGTGTGTTTATGTGCTCGATTTCAAGCTTCTCCAAGGGCTTTGCATCGACAAGCTGTGAAACGCATCATGAGGTATTTGAAACACACTTTTGAATTTGGAATTTGGTATTCTATCTCTTCATCTATATGCTTGAGTGGTTATTCGGATGCGGATTTTGGAGGTTGTAGAATTGATAGAAAGAGTACTAGTGGTACATGTCATTTTCTTGGTACTTCTTTAATTGCATGGTCTTCTCGAAAACAATCTAATGTTGCTCAATCAACGGCTAAGTCTGAGTATGTTGCTGCTGCTAGTTGTTGTTCCCAGATTCTTTGGCTTATTTCAACTTTGAGAGAGTATAATATTGTTTTTGATAAAGTTCCTCTCTTTTGTGATAATAGTAGTGCTATAAATATTGCTAAGAATCCTGTTCAACACTCACGCACAAAGCACATTGATATACGTTTTCACTTTTTGAGGGATCATGTTGAGAAGAGAGATGTGGAATTGAAATTTGTGGAGACAAAGTTGCAACTTGTAGATATTTTCACTAAACCATTGGATTCTTCTCGCTTTGCTTTTCTAAGAGGAGAATTGGGAGTTATTCATCCTTTTGGCATCATTTGAGGGGGAGAGTTGTTGGCTCTTTGTTGTATGCATATTTTGTTTCTTCTTTTATTTTGCATTTATATTTTAATTCATGCATGGTGTTAATATATATATATATATATATATATAAAATGAGAAAAACAAAAAGAAAAAGATGGATGAGCTTTGTTTTATATCTTAAGTATATTCTAGTGCTTGCTAGCAATGCTTGTTAGATAATTTGATTACTATATTAGCTTGTGAGCATTTTAGTAATTATATGAGCTTTGAATATATTTTTTTAAGTGATATGATACATGACACATAATTCTTTTACTTGAATTAATGAAATATGCAATATTAAAGCAAGTGCTTAGGTTGACTGATTAATGCTTGTATATATATCTTATGGCTTATTATTCCTCATGATAATCCTTTTGTTCCAATCACTGCAAGAGTACATACATGCTTTTTATAAAAAAACGAAAAAAAAGAATACCGAATCCTTGGAAACAGTCTTGACGACAAGGACGTATTCGCAGTGAAATAAAAAAAGGGTGCCGAATCCTTGGAAACAGTCTTGACGACAAGTACGTACCCGCAATAGTTAAAAAGTTCAAAAATAAAAAGCATAAGGTTCTCTTGGTTATTTTTGGAGAAGGAAATTAATTTGAGAAAGAGTATCAGCGCTATAGGTCTATATATTTGGGTTTTTCTTTCGATCTTTGAACTTGTGACTATGTTGCATTTTAAATCGTTGAAATCATGAATCATTAATGTTGACTTGATCTTAATTATAATCTTTAAGGTTCATGTTTTTACTCTAGTGCATGTTTGTTAATTAGCTAGTCACTTTTTCTACTATACATGTACTTGAGTTACTTTTGGTATAATGCAACGCTCTTCCATGCTCACGATACATTGATGAACTCATTGTCAAAAGGGGGAGAACTAGGTAACAAGGTAACAAAATTGTGCATCATTATCATATTCAAAGGATTTTCTTTCTTTTCAAAAGTGAGAGATTTTTCTTTGAAAATCTTCTGGCATTTTTCTTTGAAAATCTTCTGGCATTTGTAATGCTTTTTGGGTTGCTTCACAAAACAACATAAACCAATTGATTTTGTTGGGTTTGCCAATGGTTTCATCAAGGGGGAGATTGTAGAATCAAATGTGTTTGATTATCATTTTATGTGATGAAACATTGGTGGCTTGCGACATTTTATGTGTGTAATATTGGTTTATTGAGATGGTATTTCATGTGATTATATATGATTGATCTTGTGAAGAGATGTGCGGATTTGACCTGATGGTCAGACCGACCAGGCACGGCCGGTCAGACCGCAGGTATGCGCGCGGTCAGACCGGCTGGCCCGCGGTCTGACTGGGAGGTTACCTGTTCGCTTTCGGTTTCGGTTTATCTTTTCGGTTACGGATTGTTTCTTCGTGGATTTGACTTCTAGATGGTTTCTATGCGTATGGTTACTGTTGTTATACTAATGTGAGTCAAGTTTGGACGAACTTGTGCTCGGAATATGGTTTCTTTATCGTATGTGTGCAGGTATTGCTTAAGGCCTCGAGATAGTGTTGCCGGTGATGGATCGGAGTCGACTTGGGAGAAGTGGACGTCCAGGGATCAAGAGATCACGCGGGATACTAAAAGGCTAGAGGATAATGCATGTGGAAGATAGAGAATTCATATGGTATGCGATAGGAATCGTGTACGTATGGAAAGAGGAGTTGAATTTGGAAGGGAGTCCGAATTCGGGAAGATGGATGGAGATAAGGAAAGAGATGAGTTTGAAGCTTGCAAGAGAAGGTTTCCCATGTGGTCGGGAGTCCTAATTCGTGAGAGATTCGTGGGTTTTGTACAGTCTACTTCATGTATAAATAGAGAGGGAGGGTGTGCCTCCTAGTAGAATTGATTGTGTGGTTCATAAGTTGAGAGAATAGCTAGGGCTTCGAGTAAGGTCGAGATTTTGATGAGGAGTGCTGTTGTTGCACTTTGTAAATACTTTTAGATGCAATAAAGTCGAGAGTTACAATTTATATCTTCAAGTTTGTCATCTACCGGTGTTTTCTGGATCCCGACGGTCTGACCGGCGGCTACACAGCGGTGTGACTGGTAGTACTTTGACAGCGGTAGTACGATCTTGTTCTTGAGATTGATTTTGTTTTTCTAGATTGGTTTCGTTGGATTTTAGAGGTAATTTGTGATTTGGTTAAAGTTTTGGTTTTTGGTCTTCCCTACCATTCACCCCCCCTCTGGTAGGTTGGATTACTCTGTTTCGATCCTACAGATGAAGAGCAAACAATTGCACGTTGCATGGCTGGGCTGCACCGAAATATTCAGCGTATTGTTGAATTTCAGCCATACCGACATCTAATTGATTTGGTGCATCAAGCAACCAAAGCTGAACGCCAACTGCAGCAAAATGCTAAGAGCAGTAAGTCCTCGTCGTTTGGCATGAGGAATTATTCTGGAGGAAGCAAATCAGCGGCGAAGTTTTCTGCTGCACCCTCAGCGGTAAAAGGCTCAAGTGGAGGCTCACGTTCTTATAATCAAGGTAATTTTAGTGGAAAGAATTCTGCTGCCTCAAACATGAGTTCAAAACCTGCAGCATCGAACACTACTTCAGTGGGTTCTACATCCAAGAGTAGTGGTAGTCAGTGCTTCAAGTGTGGAGGTCGTGGACATATTGCCAAAGAATGTCCAAACAATCGTGTGATCATTGTGAATGATGATGGAGAGTATGAATCTACTAGTGAAGAAGAGCAGCAACATACTGAAGAACAAGACCATCTTGAGAAAGATATCTGTGAATTTGAAACTGCGGCTGCTCTTGTTGTCACCCAGATTTTAAGTGTGCAAATGAGTGAAGCTGAAAATGGACAGCGGCACAACCTTTTTCAAACCGAGCCAAGGTTGAAAATAAAGTGTGCAAGGTAATCATTGATGGTGGGAGTTGCCACAACCTCGCAAGCAAGGAGATGGTTGAAAAGCTTGGTTTAAAGCTGCTGAAGCATCCTCATCCATATCATGTTCAATGGTTAAACAATTCAGGCACCATTAAAATTGCACAACGAGTGAAAATTCCTTTCAAGATTGGTGAGTATGTTGACACCGTGGAGTGTGATGTGGCTCCCATGACAGTGTATCATATGCTGTTGGGAATGCCGTGGCAATATGATCGGTCTTCTTTGCATTGTGGACGAACCAATCAATACACCATCAAGTGGAAGGGCAAGGAGTTGATTCTTAAACCCATGACACCGCAATAAATCATGGCTGAACACTTGCAAAAGAAATCTGAAACCGTTCCAGTGAGTAGAGAGGAAGGAGAGAAAAAAAAATTGAGTGACATCCACAATTCGGTGAGCGAGTGCCACAAGCCAAATTTGAGAGATAAAAAGAAAAGAGAGGGAGAGCATCTAGTTATGTTAGCCACCAAATCTGAACTGAGAGAAGTGAGGAACAACCCATATCAAGTGTTCTTTGTACTTGTGTGCAAGGACATTTTAATTTCACCTAACGATAACACCTCTCTTCCTAGTGTTGTGTCTCATTTTTTGCATGAATATGATGACGTATTTCCAAAGGAGACACCTACTGGCCTACCTCCAATTCGTGGGATTGAGCATCAAATTGATCTCATTCCAGGGGCTGCACTCCCCAACTGACCACCATACCGAAGTAATCCTGAAGAAACGAAGGAGATACAAAGGCAAGTACAAGAACTTCTTGATAAAGGTTTTGTTCGAGAAAGCTTAAGTCCTTGTGCTGTTCCTGTGATTTTAGTACCTAAAAGGGATGGTTCCTAGAGGATGTGTGTAGACTGTAGAGCTATAAATAATATCACTGTTTGCTATCGCCATCCTATTCCACGTTTAGAAGACATGCTTGATGAATTGAGTGGTTCCACAATCTTTACTAAAATTGATTTGAGAAGTGGGTACCATCAGATAAGAATGAAAGCTGGAGATGAATGGAAAACTGCATTTAAAACTAAATTTGGGCTGTACGAATGGTTAGTTATGCCTTTTGGTTTGACTATTGCTCCTAGTACTTTTATGAGATTAATGAATCATGTGCTGAGAGCTTTCATTGGAAAATTTGTGGTTGTTTATTTTGATGATATATTAATTTACAGCAAGTCCTTTGAAGAGCATATGAATCACATTCGCCTAGTTTTGGATGAGCTTCGAAAAGAGAAATTATTTGCTAATCTTGAGAAGTGCAGTTTTTGCACAGACCATGTTGTGTTTCTTGGCTTTGTTGTTTCAGGAAAAGGAATAGAAGTGGATGAAACCAAGGTGAAAGCCATCAAGGATTGGCCTAGCCCTACGAATGTAAGTCAAGTAAGAAGTTTTCATGGTCTTGCTGGATTTTATAGGAGATTTGTGTGAGATTTCAGTACTATTGCTACTCCTTTAAATGAATTAACAAAGAAAGGGGTTGAATTTAAATGGGGAAACTCCCAAGAAAATGCTTTTCAAGAATTAACGAAACGTTTGACTGCAGCACCGTTGCTTGTTCTTCCTGACTTCACTAAAACTTTTGAAGTAGAATGTGATGCTAGTGGAATTGGGATAGGAGGAGTTTTGATGCAGCAAGGTAAACCTGTAGCATATTTTAGTGAAAAATTGGGAGGTGCTCAACTGAATTATTCTGTATATGACAAAGAATTATATGCTTTGGTGCGTGTACTTTAGACATGGCAGCACTACTTATGGCCAAAAGAGTTTGTTATCCATTCCGACCACGAAGCTCTAAAGTACTTGAAAGGCCAAGCCAAGCTGAACCGTCGCCATGCCAAATGGGTTGAGTTCATTGAAACATTTCCATACATTGTGAAATATAAGAAAGGTAAGGACAATGTGGTCGCTGATGCTTTGTCTCGAAAGAATGTATTGCTGAACCAACTCGAGGTAAAGGTTTTGGGACTTGAAAGTTTGAAAGAAATGTATAGTAATGATCCTGAATTTTCAGAACCTTATGAACATTGTAAAGATGGAAAAGGTTGGGAAAAATATCACATACAAGATGGATTCCTGTTTAGAGCTAACAAACTGTGTGTTCCAAACTCTTCGGTTAGATTGCTTTTGTTGCAGGAGTCACATGTAGGTGGTCTGACAGGACATTTTGGACAACAGAAGACTTACGAACTGCTCGGTGATCATTTTTATTGGCCCAAGATGAGAAGAGATGTCATCAGATTTGTGGAGCGCTGCATCACTTGTAACAAAGCTAAGTCGAAACTGAAACCTCATGGTTTATATACTCCTTTACCTGCTCCTAATATTCCATGGGAAGACATAAGCATGGACTTTATTTTAGGATTACCTAGAACTCAGAGAGGGAAGGATTCTATTTTTGTTGTGGTTGATAGATTTTCAAAGATGGCTCATTTTATCCCATGTCACAAGAGCAACGATGCTTCACATGTTGCTAATTTGTTTTTCAGAGAAATTGTGAGACTACATGGAATACCCAGAACCATTGTGTCTGATCGTGACGTGAAGTTTGTGAGCTACTTTTGGAAAACATTATGGGCAAAGCTTGGAACCAAGCTCTTGTTCTCAACCACTTGCCATCCTCAAACCGACGGACAAACTGAAGTGGTGAATCGTACACTATCGATGTTGCTGCGAACAATGGTGAAAAAGAATTTGAAAGATTGGGAAGATTGCCTGCCTCATGTGGAGTTTGCTTATAACAGGGCAGTGCACTCTACCACTAATTTGTGTCCATTTGAAATTGTTTATGGGTTCAAACCTATTGCTCCGATAGATTTGTTGCCTTTGCCATTACAGGAAAGAACGAACATGGAAGCCTCCAAGCGTGCTGCATATGTGAAAAAGATACATGAGAAGATCAAAGAAGCAATTGAATTGAAGGCGACTCGCAAGGCTGCAAGTGTGAACAAACATCGGAAGAAAGTGTTGTTTGAACCAGGGGACTTGGTTTGGATTCACTTGCGCAAGGATCGTTTTCCTGGCAAGCGCAAATCCAAGTTGATGCCCCGAGGAGATGGACCATTTCGTGTTCTTGCAAAGATCAATGATAATGCATACAAGATCGATCTTCCAGCCAGCTATGGCGTGAGCAACACCTTCAATGTTGCTGACCTATCGCCATTTCCAAGCGAAGATATTTCAGAGTCGAGGACGACTCCTTTTCAAGGGGGGAGGATGATATGACCCCGCCGAGCACGCCGACCACCCTGCCGAGCACACCTACCGGCACACCGACCACTCAGACCACGCCAACCACACCGCCGAGCACACCAACCAGCACGCCGACCACTCAAGGTGTTGATGGACCGATCACACGAAGCCGAGCTAAGAAGCTACAGCAAGAGGTGCACGCGCTACTTTATGAAATTCATTTTAATGTTAATGAGAATTATATACTACCTCAGTCGTGCATGTTTTTATTGCTCAGTTTTACCAAGGAGGAAGGCGTGGACACACCAAGAGTGGACTACCAAGAAGGATCACGTTTGAACCAGTCCAGCGTGACAGAACTGTCCAGAAGAATCAATCATATATTTTGATTCGCAAAAGCTATGAAGGCTCATGAGGACTTGTTGGAAAGCTGTTCGAGTCTAGTTTCCAACATTTCAAGTGCCGACCAGTTTGGATCTTCCATATTACCTGCAGACCAGTTTTAGTGCAGACTAATCAGAAACTCAACAGCCGGCATGAAGCTCGTGCTCTCATATTAAACTGTACCATTCTACAATATTTCGTAGAGCATGCTACACATGGTGTGAAACCTTATCAAGTCAAGTTTCCAACGCAACAAACCCCACATCATTTGGAGTTTCCAAGGTGGAGTTATTGTCAAATCATTGAAGACTGCACAGAGTCCAACAGCTACGCGGGAACTATCCAGGAAGGTGTCTCGAGGAGGCCTGTTCACATAGTGCGACTTATCTTTTCTATTTCGTGTTTCCACCTATCTAGCAGGGCTGTTGCTAGTATAAATACCCCCTAGGATCATTGTAATCTCAGACTTTTGATAATTGAAATATAGAACCCCTTTGTTAAGCTGTGCGCTAACAAATTCAGAGAGAGATCTCTACCCCTTTGCTCTTGTGTTTTCCTTCGTGGAGATTACAGAAGCGGCCGCGTCATCGGCACCCAATCCGTGCTCCTGGTCCTCGAGTTCAGGTTGTGTAGGTTGGTTCTTCGAGAGTGTGGTTGGGCGAATCCTTGGTTCAGGCTGCCGTATAGAGACGGTGGTTGGCTCCTTGTGCGTGTCGTCAGATTGCACTAGTTATCGTTGCTTGCAGCAAGTTATCAGCCGTTCTTCGGCAAGTTATCAAGATCATCCCTACGTCGTGAAGATCGGGACATCATAACGTATCACTTTGTAACTGGGTAGTTATAATAGTAGTCTTCGGATTTGCTATGAAATATGTAGTGGGATGTGGATGGTCAAGATAGAATTTGCCCCTCCTTATGGGAGAGATATTTCTGGGCCCCTCGATGTAATGGATTATGGAAATGCATGGCCATGCTAGGTGATTGAGGAGTCAATCACAAGTTTATAATCCATCATGGAATCGAGAGTGCGATTGAGCTATTAAGAGGATGGCACAGGTCTCGCCTTGAGCTCAATCTATATCGTGAGGCAAAGGGATTCGTACATGAGAACATTACAGGTTCAGCCGATATGATCTTTACATATGCCTTGCTAGAGGCCGCTATTAACAGGTTAACCGGAAAGGCGTTTCCGGGTTGCGACCAAGTATATGTGAACCTACAGGGTCGCACGCTTAACGGGTCAGAACACTCATTCGAATGTGATTTGGATGTGGGCTCAGTTCGGATAGGGATCCGAGTAGACTCCTATTGGGCTTTGGTCCACGAGGCCCAAGCAGAGAGGTCTATATATATGGAGGTGAGGGGTTGAGGGAGGTACTCATCTGTTCATCTTGAGCATAACCCTAGCCGCCACCTCCAGAGCCAAACCCTAGCCGCTCCCGAGTGCTAGCACACTTGCGATCGGTGCTCCAGCCCCGTACGTGTGGATACCGTTGGAGGCGCTGCTCATTGCGGCGTAGATTGGCGTCAACAACCCGGCAGATTGGATCTGCTCCTGATGCGGCTAATCGCGTGGAGGAGACGATCTGTTCGTGGTGATCGACTATTTCCACTACTACCTCGACGCGCGTGGTTGGACCGGCTTCTCCAACTCTACTTCCACTGCGCTGCGCGTCTAGTGGTAACGATCCATGATCCTATCTTCGCATGATGTCCTGGTCTGCGCGGTAGAAAAGTTTTGTTTTCTGCTATCGTAGCCTACGCGCTATCCTTTACATGGAGGCCTACCGACAAGAAGTTTGCAAACTTGAGGACAAGTTTGATGGACTGGAGTTATCTCACGTCTTGAGACACAACAATGAAGCGGTAGACGAGTTGGCGCAGTTTGGGTCCAAGGGAGAAGCAGCCCCGACTGATGTTTTTGTGGAGCATCTCTACGAGCCAACTGTTGCTAAGAAATCAATCCCCAATGAAGAAGCTACAGACCAGGTTGCCATGCTCGACGCCGACTGGAGGACACCGTTCATCAAGTTTTTGACTCAGCAAGAGCTGCCGGAAGACTGGGATGATGCGGAACGAGTCCGACGCCGCAGTTAAGGCTACATCATGGTCGATTCGGAATTATACAAGAAAAGCCCTTCTGAAGTTTTAATGAGATGCATCATGCCTGAGGAGGGACGACAATTGTTGCACGATATTCACTCTGGTATATGCGGCAGTCATGCTGCGGCGCGTACTTTGGTGGGCAAGGCTTACAGACAAGGTTTTTTCTAGCTCACAACGGTCTCCGACACCGACAAGGTGGTCCGCACGTGTGAAGGTTGTCAGTTCTTTGCTCGGCAAAGCCATGTTCCAGCCGAAGATCTACAAACAATCCCTTTGTCATGGCCTTTTGCGGTATGGGGCTTGGATATGGTTGGTCCTTTCAAGAAAGCTCCAAGAGGATTTACATTCGTTGCAATTGACAAGTTTTCCAAGTGGATTGAGGCTAAGCCGGTTGCTACGATAACTGTGGATAAGGCGCAAGATTTTATTCTAAACATTGTGCACCGGTTTGGTGTCCCGAATAGAATCATAACCGATAATGGGACTCAGTTCACGGGAGGCGTCTTCAAAGAGTTCTGCGAAGATTTTGGGATCAAGATTTGCTATGCATCGGTGGCACACCCTAGAAGCAACGGACAAGTCGAACGCGCCAATGGTATGGTTCTTCAAGGCATCAAGACCCAAGTGTTTGATAGGCTACGTCCTTATGCTGGAAGATGGGTTCAAGAGTTGCCTTCGGTATTGTGGTCATTGCGGACTACACCCAGTCGGGCTACCAGCCAATCTCCTTTTTTCTTGGTTTATAGGGCCGAAGCAATGTTGCCGAGTGAAATAGAGTTCGAATCTCTACGAGTTCGTAGTTTCAATGATGAACGCTATGATCAAGACAGAGTTGACAACTTGACCTGACTGGAAGAGGCTCGTGAGGTCGCATTGGTTCAGTCGGCAAGATATCTTCAAGGACTTCGGCGTTATCATAATCGCAACGTTCGGTCATGAGCTTTTATTGTTGGCGACATGGTGCTACACAAAATTCAGACTACAAAAGACAGACACAAGTTATGTCCACTGTGGGAAGGCCCTTACATAATCGCTGAGGTCACTCGGCCAGGAGCATATCGCTTGAAGCGTGAAGATGGAATCCTGGTGGAGAATTCCTGGAATATTGAGCATCTTCGTCGATACTATACTTGAGCTTATTGTATCATGTTTTTCTCAACTGCCGACTTCAAGTAAGATGACTTCTTGAGTTGTCAGTCGGGGACTATGAATATCAATAAAGTGCGACGTTTTTTTATCAATAACGACTTGTTCATACTTAGTTTATCATTGTTTATTGTTCTGGTTTGAGTTCAGCAGATAAGGACTGAAAATTTTTTGATGGCTTAATTAAGTCTAGGCTTGGTGACAGTCGGACGAAAATTTTTAAGAAATTAAATGCGAAGACTCCGATTAGGGCATAAGCATAAATAAATTAAGAAATTACAAGTTATATTTCAGCAATGTTTACATTAGCAAATCTATCCTTGGAAGTTTTCCACCACGTCAGCAGCAATCTTTTTGGCCGTCTCTTGTGCTTCATTGATCAGCTCTAAGGCCTACTCATCGGTGGTACCATCAGCGAAGCCTTCTCCAATGGAGTTTATGTCTACCCGGGGATAGAGTGACTTCGTCATGGCCAAGGATTGACTTGCACTCATGACAGCAGCATCTGTGATGTTTTCCATATACTTCTTCGACGCCGTCCTGAGTTTATCGAAGACTTCGACAGCTGTCACGCCCCGATTTTCGATCGGAATCAAAAATTGCCTAATAATACATTTTCCAGAAATTTAATAAAAATTTAAAGCAATTTAATCAAGTGAAATTATGGGGAAAATTAAAATTTCCTTTAAAAACCTTGGCCGGAAATATTTTTGTAATATTCTCTGTGCCCTAAAGTACTCTCCGAAATTTTTCATGAATTTTTGGAGCTAAAGAAATAATTTTGAAGTCACAAAGTTCATTTAACTGATTAAATAAATTGGAAAACAAATTAAAAAGGTCTCCCTTTGTTTTGGGCCGTTTCCGGCCCAAAACCCCTCCCTCTCTCCCGCGGCCCAGCTCGCCAGCTCGGCCCACTCCTTCCTCTTTCCATCTTTTCTCTCCCTCCGGCCCAGCTCGGCCCGCTGCCGCGCCCGCGCCGAAGTCTGAATCGCCTCCCTCCTCCTTCCTCCGGCCGGTCAAGCCGGCAACCACCCCGCCGCCATTTCCGCCGCCATCCCCCCACTTCGCCCGCTTATTCCGGCCATCCCCGGCCACCCCGCGCTCTCCCTCCTCTATAAAAAGCACCCCCGTGCTCCCCTCCACCGTTTCCCCTACTCCCGCGAGCTCGCCGTTCATCTACCGAGCCCCGCCGAGCGCCCGCCGAGCTCCCTCTCTCCGCCGCTCGCCGGCGCCCCTCCGGCCGCACGCCACCGCCGCTAGCGCCGCCGCCGCGCCAATCCGCCTCCACCATCGGCCCCGCCGCCGCTCGCCGACCCCCGTACGCCCCTTCGCGTCCGCCGGGAGCCGCCGGAAGGCCGCCCGCACCGTGAGCCCGACCGCCGCCTCCTCCGGCCGGCCGTGGTCACCTTTGCCGTGCGGTGAGGATCCCCGTCCCCTCTCTTTTCCTCTACTCCCCCCGCCACCCTCCGCGCTGCCGTTGCTCGCCGCCGACGACCATAGGGCCGCACGCCCGCGCATGCGCCGCCGCCGCCGGCCGGTGGTCTCGTCGCCTCAGCCGCGCCCCGCGCCATCGGTCGATGGGTCGAACCGGGCCGCATCCGGTCGGACCGGCCTAGAGGCCGGTCCCCTTTCCTCAGGCCGGCCCATCACCTCGTTCGGCCCGTGGGCGCATCTTCTCATGAAAGTCCAATCTTGGTCCCTCGTTGCCCCTTTCCTTTTGGGCCGTCAGCCCGTTAGCCCTCTCTCCCGAAGTCCATTTAACGTCCCTCTCCTTCCTTCTCTCTCCCCTCCTTTTCCGTCGGGCCGCCGGCCCGAATGACCCCTCTCCTCCCTCGCAAGAAGTCTACGTTGTGTCCCTTGACCGACACCCATTTGATCTTTCTTCCCAAGGAAGTCTGAATTACCTCCTCGGCCGATCATCTCCCTCAACCCATTTTTGTCCCTTCCCTCAGCAAGTCCACCATACCTCCCTCGGCTCATTCCCTCCTTTTTCCCGAGGAAGTCCAACATACCTCCCTCAGCCCATTGGCCCTTTTTCCAGTACCAAGTCCAATTTACCTCCTTTTCCTCCCCGGTTCGCCGACTTTTATGTCGCCGACACGTGGGCCCCCTTTGTTTAATCCGGTCCACACCCAGACCACGTGGCCGCCCGCGGCTTCGCCACGTTGGCGTCCACGTCGGCGCTACCTTCTCCCTTCTGTCTGCCGTGGCCGCCACGTCAGTGCCACGTGGTGCGTCCGCACCCGTGCGTGCGTGGACCTGGTCCACCGTGGATCAGTCGCCCTTGACCCGTTGACACGTGGGACCCGCCGTGCCGGCACCGATTCCCTTTGATGATGTCAACGTAGTCCTTTCCTTTGTAAAATTAATTAATAATTGCACAATAAATCGATTTAATTTCCAAAAATTCATTTAGATGGCTCAAAACTTCTAAAATTCATATCTAATTCATACGAACTCCAAATTGAGCCATTCAAATTGCAAAATTCATCTAAAATAGAGCTCTACATGTTTGTTTACTTTTTATGTACTATTTACTTGGTTTTTGTTAGAGTTTTTCCTTGTTTTGCGTGCCAGCGTGTAGATTCTGCCGTTTCGGAAGTTTGCGCTCGCGAGGAAAAGAGTTCGGAAGGTTGTTTGAAGAAGCAAGGCAAGTCACACATTCCCCCTTGAGCATGTTGTACCTATTTTATGAAATTTTTTACGTTTGCAAATAAAGTGCATGTTTTACTAATTACATGGGAATAGGGTTTACCTAACCGTTCGCTTGTGCCATGTTTACTTGTTAAACCGTCCTTTGTTAACTGTGGGTGATAATTTGACTAGCGTAAGTCACTTATGTTGACTTTGCTAGAATTATATATGCATAGCCATGTTTAATTACCGCTAGCTCATTTGATGGGATAATTATACCTTTACTTTTAGCTTCTAGCTGAGCTGTGAGCTCGAAACATCTGACCATATTTTATTGGTCGTAATTATCTAACTAAAATATGACTTAATGGTGGGCTGTGGGTGCATGGTTTTGCTTGTCGCGCCCATGGCAATTAAGGACCGGTTCATGGGAAACCCTGGAAGACTTACAGTGCTTACCACAAGCAAGAATGGGCAACTGCTGGATCTGTAGCATAACCCGTCTCTAGCTGACGTACCAGACTAGGGTGGGCGTGATGGAGTTGGGTCGGCAGGGGACTTACCCGTTGATCGGCTGCCGGATTCACCGTGGCACGAGGGGGGGCTGCCTACCTTGGACTTAAAGGTGGGGGCGAAACCCGTGGTGGGAACGATTGGTTAGGGAGGGTTATGTGAAGGATCTTGTCACGATCACTCGCATGGTAACGTGTCAGGCATGGCATGGTGACATACGGTGGATCGTGTCTTGTGGGTACAGTTGCGCACCTCTGATCAGAGTAAAACTATTCGAATAGCCGTGCCTGCGGTTATGGGCGATTGACCAGATTCACCATGATTAGTCTCACCCTTAATAATTTGTCTCAATGAACTGGTGTAGTTCAGGTGGATTTGTTGGGCCTGTTCAACGTGGGGTAGCGTTGTTCAGTGGAGATTTAATATTGCCTTAATTAAACAACTATTTTACTGTTTTAAAGTGTAAAGGTTTTCAACCATTTTTCTGCAAATAGCCACAAGCCTCCCTTTGTCTCCCCTGTGCACGTCTGCATCATTGGTGTGGCTTGTTGAGTACGGTGGTTGTACTCAATCTAGCTATTTTTTTCCCTTTTCAGAAGTTTAGTACTTCTGAGTTAAAGATGAAGTTAGAGGACCAAGGCTTAGACCCCAGTTGAGTTTGCCTATGGAGTGGAGCTGAAGCCCCGCTAGGATCGCCTCTTTCCACTGCTGTTTTCTTTTCGGTGTGAGGACTAAGTGCCTCTATTGTAAGTATTTATCGCTTTATTTACGTTTGGGTCTGTTTATTGATTTGTCGTTTTGTGCACCCTGGTTGATGCCTGGATAGGGACTTAATACACAAAATGGTCTGGAAATTTGGGAAAATTTCCGGGCGTGACAATAGCATCCAAAGAGCTTTTCCCGAGGCCATTCTCATAAAGCGCCGACAGTATTGGCGTGGCAGCATTAGCTATATCATCCCTAACTCTTTCGGCCCTCCGGACTTTTTTGGCGAAGACTTCAAATTGAGCATGGGATTTTATTCTATTAGCTACAAGTTTGATATGATTCAGATTGCATAAATAACTGAGATCAGATGGATCAAAGAATACAAGTCCCAGGGGTTACCTTTGATTTCTTCTAAGGCCTTGTTCTTGTCAGACTCAAGCTTGGTATTGTCGGTTTCAGCCTTTTTCAGTTGAGCCTTGAGGGAGTCGATCTCAAATACATTGGCTACAACATGAAGATTTAGAATCGTCAGGATCAAACAGATTATACAAGAACAAGACAAGTTGGTTTCCTGGTGGCTGGCTCGGTCGGCAATCTTCATGATAAACCTTATACGGCTGGGAGATGATCAAAGCATTTGCCTGCAAGCAATACTCTTGAGACATATTGAAGAACACAAACAGATTGAAGAATGATACGAGTTGCAGAGTCTACTTACCGGAGGAGGTGGTCGAAGAAGATTGAAGGGAGCAACCGAGAGCTTATGGCTGTACTCCACTGCAATTCCGGAAGAGAAAATCTTGTACATTCGAGCGCACTAGACCTGGAAATTCAGAGATTCGTGGTCTTCTCGGTTGGGATCATTCTGGCCTTTGTATTCAAATGTTGGCTTAGATCTTTCCTTGATGGGAGCCAGTCGGCATTTGATGAAGTGCCGGGTGATTTGTTCTCCTTGGAGGCCTTTGTTCTTCAGCTCAAGGATTTTAGCCAAGAGGTTATTCGCTTCTAGCCAGTCTTGCCCTTCTGGCATGATGTTCCAGTTGGCCCTTTGGATGGGTGGGAGGCCGATGAAGTCGGGCAAGCCGGGGGCTGGGGTTGAGATGTAAAACCAGTTTGCATGCCGGCCCTTATTGGAAGATTTTAGAAGAAGAGGGAAGTAACCTTTGCGGAGAGTCCCGCAAAGTTGAAAACCGGCGACACCAACAACACAAGGATTGTCTTTGGTTGGGTGTGCCTTGAGAGAGAACATGCGGCGGAAAAGATTGAAGTGTGGAAGGATACCTAAGAAGGCTTCACAGACGTGAATAAAGATGGCGATGTGTAGAATCGAGTTTGGGTTCAGATGATAGATTTGGAGACCATAATATTCTAAGATGTCACGGAAGAAATCAGAAGTTGGGAGACCAAACCCGCAGTAGAAGAAATGGGTGAAGACAACGATCTCACTGGTGTTTGGGGTTGGGAATTCTTCGCCGAACGTCGGGCGCCAACCGATGATCTCCTTGGCCGGAAGGACTCTGTCCTTCACCATCTCCCGCAGCGTCGATTCCTTCACGTCCGAGGTTGCCCATTGGTCGAAAGGAATTTCTCTCTCCTCTGCCATGGATGCGGATTGGGGAAGGTGGATCTGAAGCAGGAGTGGGGATTCTTTTGGAGGAGATGTCGTGAAGACTGGTTGCGCGTGATGAATCCTGATGGGGCTTGAGCTTCTGGATGTATGGATTTGGATGCGCGCGAGTTCTAGGTTTCTACGAAGAGCCTGTGAACAGGAGCGCGAAAGGGGAAATTTTCGGAAGATGAAGCGGCGGGGAAGACAACGGCGCTTTAGAGATTTAGGGTATCGCTAGGTTTTCTCGTGTTTGGGCCGAGACCCATGAGAAGCTTACGGCCTATGTTACAGGTGTGGCTTGACACGTGTCTCTAGGGACTTAAACAGATTTGCTCTGGCAATATGCGCATGTCTTATTGCCCAATGCCTTTAAAATCCTTTCATACAACAGTTACACAACTTGTTGAAGGTTGGTACGATGCAACTTGGAAGGTGGCAAACAGTAAAGTTTTTTTTAACTGTCCTGATAACTTTTTTATAGGTTGCAGGAGCTGTTTGGTTTTTTGCAAAGCATTTGATTTTATATTATATTAATGCTTTTCTGCCACCTTGGTGTGCTCTTTTTTAATTAAGACCAATATTATGGCTGGAGTTATTTAATATTTTGGTCATATTTTTCAGATGACTGATGAATTATTAACTCATATTTTCTGTCCATGAGGGTTTGCTGAGTTGTATGTTCCGAGATGACTCGGGCAAAATGACTCGGGTAAGCATAAGCGTGCCAAGTACTCGGATTCATTATACACTATGCCTTGATTATGAGGTTACGTGTTATATGATTTTTTATGATTGCTTTTGGCTTATGCTAGGCATTTATTTAACTCTGGAGAGTATGATTATTGTAGTTGTTGACTATATGCTTAGTTTGTTTAACTAAACACATAGTCGGGGGCTACACCTAATTAGGTGCATCAGTCAATGCACCTAAATATTTGTCTTTGAAATTTTTGAGATGTTTTCAGCCCTTCACAGCCTTTCTATTGGATGATAAAGCACTCGGGAGACTCGGGCAGAGATGATGGAAGCACTCGGCGATAGAAGCACTCGGCTAAGGAGGTACTCGGCTATGTGTTGTTCTGGTTCGAGGCAAAGTTATCTCGTCGACTGTGAAGGTCTCGGGGGCTACTGTGGAGATTATGGATACCAGATACCCTCACGGCTGGCTTATCCGACTTACCATAGGGGATAGGTTATCATTCATGATTATGTAAACCGGCTTAGGAGTTGGGTATTACGTTACCATTGAGATAAGGTAACGGCTTATAGTCCAAAGCCGGTAAGATTGAGAAGTCCGACATAGAGTGTGATTAGGTCTCCGACTTGTAAGCCTACCCTCCAAGACTATATAAGGAGGGTAGGACGTCCCTTAAGAGGGAGACAAGATACGAAAACATAGCAAGAGCATACGAGACAACCAAGATCAAGAGATCGTGAGATCAATAAACCACTCGGTGGATCAAATCCCCGAAACAGGAGTAGGGTATTACCTCTTGTTGAGAGGGCCTGAACCTGTCTAAATCCCCTTTGCATACTAACCGATCTTGTTTGGCGCTTGACTACTACCCCCAGATTATTATTGCCGAAACCAAGTTTCAACAGCTACTTCGGCCATGAGGACGTTGAGGAACATCGAATCGTAGTCCTTGTCGAAGTTGGAGTCATTGAATTAGTCCGTGGAGATGTCGTATAGATCGTCGAAGTTGGAAGAGCTGAGGTAATCATTGAGCTCCGTAGATGAGCACGACCTGAGCGATTGGAGTATGACGGCGATTTCCCTTGAGCCCGGATCGCAGCATGATGACGATTCTCCCAAGTGGATTGATTCCAACTCGGAAGACAGAAGATCGTGATAGACCTCAGCGTCGTCCGGTAACCCGAACGGCACCGTGAAGTTTTGCCCTCCCGACTGGTTCGAATCTGAGTCAAGGAGAGAGAGCTTGCCGAATTTGTCGGTAATGAAGTCGAGGCTGCCGAAGCGCAACACCTGCCCAGGGACGAAGGCGAAGTCGTCGAAGTCTGATGAAGATCCCATTGCGCTCGTCGGTGAGATGAAGAAGAAAACTTGACGCACTTCCCCTACCTGGCGTGCCAACTGTCGAAACTTCGTTTCGGCAATAAGAAACTGGGGGTAGCAGTCAAGCGCCAAACACGATGGGTTAGTATGCAAAGGGATTTAGATAGGTTCAGGCCCTCTCAACGAGAGGTAATACCCTACTCCTGTTTCGGGGATTTGATCCGCCGAGTGGTTTATTGATCTCTTGATCTCTTGATCTCGTGTGCTCTCGCTATATTCGCTATTTGATTCTCCCTGTTTCTCTCTATTTCCGTGTATCCCTCAAGGGACGCCCTACCCTTCTTATATAGTTTTGGAGGGTAGGTTTACAAGTCGGAGACCTAATCACACTCTATGTCGGACTCCTCAATCTTACCAACGTCGGACTATAGGCCGTTACCTTATCACAGTGGTAACGTAATACCCAAGTCTTAAGTCGGTTTACATAATCATGAGTCATAACCTATCCCCTATAGCTAGTCGGATAAGCCAGTCATGTTGCCTCGAACCAGAATAATACATAGCCGAGTACCTCCTTAGCCGAGTGCTTCCATCGCCGAGTGCTTCCATCATCTCTGCCTAAGTCTCCCGAGTGCTTTATTATCCAATAAAAAGGCTGTGAAGGGCTGAAAACATCTCAAGAATTACCAAGAATATATACCTAGGTGCATTGTGGAGATTATGGGTACCGTATACCCACATGACTAGCTTATCCGACTGACTATAGGGGATAGGTTATGATTCATGATTATGTAATTTGCTTAGGACTTAAGTATTACGTTACCTTGTGTAATAAGGAACGGCTTATAGTCCTGAGTCGGGAATATTATGAAGTCCTATATAGTATGTTGTTAGGTCTCCGACTTATGAGCCTATCCTCTAAACCTATATAAGGAGGATAGGACGTCCCTTGAGGGATATACAGAAACAATAGCAATTAGCTAGGTTTTCTTCATACACAACCTGATCAGGAGATCAATAAACCACTCGGCGGATCTAATCCCCGAAACAGGAGTAGGGTATTACTTCTTTATAGAAGGCCTGAACCTGTCTAAATCCCTTTGTCTACTAACCCATCATGTTTGGCACTTGATCGCTACCCCCAGTTTCTTATTGCCGAAATCAAGTTTCGACAGATTGCATTGGTGCAATAGATGGAACCCATGTTGATGCTCGAATTCCATCTACAATATCTGCTGCATTTAGGGGTAGGAAGGGTGTCACTACACAGAATGTGATGGCTACGGTGGACTTTGATCTTAGATTTACATATGTACTTGCTGGGTTGGAAGGATCTGCACACGATGCCCTCGTACTTGCAGATGCCATAGAGCGGGATTATGGTCTTAGTGTCCCCCTAGGTAATAGAAGTGTCCAAACTTTAGATGTACAAGGCTTTTTTGGAAAGCTGGCATAATGATGATACTCAATTTTTTATCTCATAGGCAAATTCTGTCTTGTTGATGCTGGATATGCTGCTAGACCAGGGTTCCTTCCACCATACCGTGGGTGTTGATACCACTTGAGGGAGTACAGTAGAAGAAACTACCCTCGTGACATGAGAGAGTTGTTTAACTTAAGACACTCCTCTCTTAGAGTCACCATCGAGCGGGCATAATCGCTTCAAGATACTGTACAACAGGCCTTTCCATCCATACAAGACCCAAGTCAAGTTGGTTCTTGTGTGTTGCATACTTCACAATTGGATACTTCGGTTTGGGCATGATGGCCATGTGCCACTAGAGGATGATTTGAGTGAATCTTCTGATGATGAAGAGGACCCCGACGACTTAGAGCAAGACAACAAGGGAATGGCTCAACTTAGAGATGATTTGGCCATGGCTATGTGGAATAATAGAGAGACATCTAGGGTCTAATTTCACTAGGGATATGTCTATAACCGTATGTATGAACTTATGATGGTGTTGCCCTGTTTTCTATTCAGGCATGAATGTGTTGAACTAATAGTGCTTAATTTGAGACCTATGAAAATTTGCAATGATGACTGAAATCAGATCTGTCTAATTTTAGTTGAATTCATTTGTTCACTGCGCGGCTGCACGCCACGTGCCAGGCCGCGGAGCGAAGGTGGAATCAGCCATTTCCCCTCAGCCTAGCTCCGTGGGCTGTTTTGCATGACCTGGGCCTAGCTAAGATCCCCATCCAGACAACCAAACAAGCTACTAGTTGCATGCCGGATGTGGGCCAGGTGCTATCTAGGCAACCAAACACGCTCTAAACGTATCTACGTGTGTAGAAGCACCTTTCATCCCTAGAAATCTCTCTGCCATCTTTGATGAACCGAAAAAGCCTAGTACGAAGGAAAGGATATCAAAAGAGCACTAGTATATGGGCCATTTCTGACGGTAGGCCTAATTTTTATGGGCCCACATGCCAGCATGTCCAACAGCATATACCTATCAGGAACAAGTCAACTTCCCTCAATTTTACGTCAAGTTTGTTTGACATCCTTTATTTTCAATACCAGAAATCTTCACACTTAAATTATACAAAACAGTATAATTTGGGTCCCATAGCAGTATAGATGTCTGGTTTCGCTGACGTGACATCATAGTTAGAAAAAAAAGTTGATCTCACATGTAAATGAAAAGAAAAAAATATTTGGCCCGCTTGTTAGCACCCTCTTCTTCCTTCTCTTTTCTTCCCAAGCCTAGGAGGGACGGGGAGGCGGCTAGTGGGAGAGGGCCCCTCCGGCATGGGCATGGGAGCGGGGTGGGCGGATCCACCGTCGGCGATTGCATCTGGCGTCGGTGACCTCCCGGTCAAGCCTCCTCGTCCTCGGTCAAGGCAGCAAGCATGATCGGGCTTCATCGCCTCCTGACCAGACCTCCTCGTCCTCAGCCATGGCGGTAGCAAGCACGGTCGGGCCTCATCTTCCACCTCAGGCACTGCATCGTCCGTCGCTTCACCGACGTCTACACTGCCGCCCACACCCTCGACAGGGACGCTATCGATGCAACCGTGCGCCACCTCTACGCGTACCGGGGGAACGACATCAAGGTGCTGGGGGACGGCAGGGACGTGGGGGGCGTCGCGCCACGATCGACTGCCTCTCTGCCCCCTTTCACGCCGGTCGCCTCCCCCTCCCTCCCATGCTCGCCGGCCACCTCTTCCCCCCTCTCCCTTCCAGGCTTGGAAAGAAAACAGAAGGAAGAAGAGGGCGTCCACATTTTTTTCTTTTCACTTACATGTCAGCCCCACTTTTTTAAATTTTTGCTGACGACGATGCCATATCAGTGAAACCAGGCATCCATACTACTATGAGACCCAAATTACACGTTTTGTGTGATTTAGGGGTGAAGATTTCTAGTACTGAAGATAAAAGATGTCAAACAAACTGGGCGTAAAGTTGAGGGATGACAAATGGAGTTATTCCATATCTATCACGAGGCTGAAGAAATTGAAGCGTCGGATCTAAAGGGTTGGGCTTCGGCCCAGCTAAGATACGTTTATGGCCTATTCAGGAGGCCTTTCTTGTGAAACCAACTTGGACCGGCAAGGATTGGACCAGGTTGTTTGGGCCTCCCACATAGGACATTTCACAACGTGACTGAACACTGAACTCAGGAAAAAAATTCTGTGTCATTAGTCAGAGTCCGAAAACAGACGGTGTGGAGATTATGGGTACCATGTACCCACATGGCTAGCTTATCCGACTGATTATAGGGGATAGGTTATGAGTGATAATCATGTAATAGGCTTAGGACTTAAGTATTACGTTGCCTTATGTATTAAGGAATGGCTTATAGTCCTAAGTCGGGAGTGTTATGGAGTTCTATACCATATGTAGGTTGGTCTTCGACTTGTGAGTCTGTCCTCTAAACCTATATAAGAAGGGAAGGACGTCTCTTGAGAGGGATAGGACAATAGCTATTAGCTAGGCTTTTCTTCATTCACAACTTAGATCACGAGATCAATAAACAACTCGGCGGATACAATCCCCGAAACAGGAGTAGGGTATTACTTCTTTATAGAAGGCTTGAACATGTCTAATCCCTTTGTCTACTAACCCATCATGTTTGGCGCTTGTGTGCTACCCCCTGTTTCTTATTGCTGAAATCAGGTTTCGACAGTTGGCGCGCCAGGTAGGGGTGCGTCAAGCTTTTCCGCCGACAAGCGCGATGGGATCTACATCAGGCATCGATGACTTCGCCTTCCCTCCAGGACAGGCATACTGCTTCGGCAGCATCGACTTCATCATCGATAGCTTCGGCAAGATTTCTCTCCTTGACTCGGATTCGAACTAGTCAGGAGGAGAAAACCGCTCAGTGCCGTTCGGGTCATCGAGCGCCGCTGAGATCTACTCCAACTTTCTTTCTTCCAAGTCGGTGCTGAATCACTCGGGAGAACTCTTTTCACCAATGCCACATGACGGTCCAAGCTCTAGGGAGATCGTCATCGTGATCCAACCTCTCGGATCTTGCTCATCCACCGAGATCGCCGACTACATCAGCTCCTCTAACTTCGATGATCTTTACGACATCTCCACGGAGAACCTCGACAACTCCGACTTCGACGACACTTATACTCCACTATTTTTCGACGTTCTCCTGGCCGACATAGGAGAGATCGACTCAGCCGTCGCCCGTAGGGTCGCAGAAGAAGAACGACCCAAGTTCAAAGAGGAGCGCAAGCACAAGGAGGAGGAACGCAAACGCAAAGAAAATAACAACAAGTGAAGGCGAGATTTGAGGGCAGCCGGGCGCTCCGCTCACGATGCCATACTTCTGTTGGCGTAGAATTTCGACCCGCCTTGCAACCAAACGGGTTCCACATTTCCACGGCGGCCTGGGAGGTTTGCTTTACTCCAGTGCAGGTCCAAATGGCTTGCCTAGTTGTGCGCAGAGCGTGCCAGTTGATTTGATCTGCAATCAACAAGAAACAAGTAAACCACGTCAGAAAACAATGGTCGATCGGCCGATAGGCTGATGACACATTGTCATAGCCTAGCCGATAGGGCAAAGCTATATCGGCTTACTCATGATAAAATAAGATTAAAGCATGAATCCAAACTTATCGGCCTTCATCAACATGTTAATGTCAATCGACGGCATCGGTTGATAAGGGATGATAAAGATTACTACACTAGCTAGAACTCTAGTGCAAATATGCATGAACCAATCAATCAATATAAACACGTCCATCACAAATAAACCCAAAAGATTAACCTATAACAGATGCATCTATATTCATCGATCTATTCATGCAAATGGCAGATACATATAAAAACCTAGTGATAATCATATGCATTAGGTAAGACTGGCTGAAACCCCAGTGCTATCCTTAATTACAACCGAAAACAGGCTTTGTGTTTGATCTCTAAACAGGACTAAGGTCGATAGCAACTCAAAGTGTGAATCGAGACTTAACACAAAGAAAATCAAGTCGCCGATTGCTTTTGGGGATGGTAGATGCACTGAACAATCTAGCCAAGCATAATAATTAAACCGTCACCGGCAACGAACCCTAAAACGAGTAGATCGCTGGCGACGCATAATTAAAACGCCTGTCAAGATTATCCAAGACATTATAAACGACAATCACATCATCGAGGCTTAACGTGTCTAAAGCGACACGCTAGCCCCGACGATGCAGATCGTCGGGAATGAGTTCTTACCTCTGCTCCGGGAAGCAAGAACTCGTCGAAATCAACCTCTTGCGAGGGTTGGCGATGCGCCGAAGTAGATTGAAACTGGTTTGTTGTATTGAGTTTTGAGATATATCTTCTATGTACAAACTATCGGGATATTTATACCCGAGATTACAACAGGGTCCATGTAGGACACGATCTTATCTCTAGCAAACAACAAGTCTTTGCGGCAGACTTTTGCCACAGATTAGATCTAAACCTACTTGATTTACAAGATACAATTGCCTAAAACCTAGCCTTATCTCTATTTGGCAACTTCCTTGAAGCTTATCCTGAGCCCAAACCAAGCCCACGCTGACTTTGTCAACTTCCAACCTCTATCGGCCAATAACCATACAAATCCGAATCGGCCGATACAGCCTTTCTGCCAGTGCCTCATTGAGTTCGATACGCTGACCGTGTCCGATACGAGACCTGGTTCGACTCCAACTTAGCTCTTTGTCTCTGCTTCGGTTTCCTCTTCCTTCTCCGGGTCGATTACGAAAATCCGCTGTTAACACATTGTTAACGACCAAATTTGGTAAATCAAGTATTGGATCTGAAGATAGAATCGAAGCGGATTTGGAGGAAGCTGGCAGTTACCAAAACAGAGCAAGAATCGGCTGGTGACCGAGTCGGCTATCGTGACCGTCGGCTGAGACAGAGTCGGACAAGGATAGCCGATGTAGCCGATTCCGACGAGAGGATAACAGAGTCTTTGTCGGGTTCGGTTGGTGAGCTTCATAAGGATTCCCACATACGGATTGGGTCCGAAGAAGGGAATTGTATCTATTACTTAGGATATAATGTTAGTTTCCTAATAGATACTGTCGGTTAGAGTTTGTATTAGGGAATTGTCTTTAATATGAGTTGTAATAGAGATAAGAGTCGTGTCCGATAAGGACGTATTGTGTAATTCTGGGTATAAATTAAACCCAGGTTCGTGTAAAGAAAAAAACGAATCAATACAACAACTTTGACGCATCGCCACCTTTACTCTTTCACTGTTTTTTCGACGAGTTCTTGCTTTCGAGTTGGGCTGCATCGGTTTCGATCTCCAGCAAGAGGTAAAACTTGTTATGGCGGCTTGCGCTTTCGGGATTAGTGCTTCCATCTTTATGACACTCTGATCCTGTTTGTGTGAATCGTCGAGTTATCATATATATTGTATAATCTGAATTGATATCAATATATAACTTAGATCGGTTGGTGTCTGTTTCACAGAAAAGCAACCGATAGGGTTATATATCGCCGTTGATCTAGATTATACGATATATCTACCATCTCGAAAAGGTTTTCATCGACTTGATCATCTAGACATTATGTTTCTTTACATATTTGGTGCTGCATCAGTTAGGTTTGACCTACTAAATCATCTTTAGAACCATAGTTTCTAGCCTGCCTATGATTGCTAATAGAGATAGCGTCGGGATTTCAGCCGATCTTACCTGGTTTAATTATCTTGTTATCTTGATATATTAAATCTGCCCTTTATATCGAGATATTAACTTAGTAAAATATATCGAGCTTGTTGTCAAATCTGGTTAGGATCATCTTAACATTAGTTTGACAAGTTGTTTAATATATTTTGTTCATGATAATATCTCTGTATAAAGTAGTATCGGAGTACTAGCCGATACATGTTAGATTTACCTAATCGGCTATGCTATGAATGTGTATAATCTATGCCTTATAGTATATTTAGACATAAGTGATTTATACTGTCTCGGCGCCCTGTCCGATCTATCCCAATCACTTGGTTTAAATATATTCTGAGACTTAGATTATATTTTGTTGATATCTACAGCCGATCGAGTAGATTTAGCTTTATCTTGCTTTATCTGTTAAAGCCGATTTAATGCATCTTGCATCGGCTCAATGCTCAATGATATGTCATCGGCAAGCCAGCCGATCGGCTGTCATTGGTGGATTTAACTGCGTTTTCTTTGTTTCTTATTGGTTGCAGGATCAAACCAATTGGCACGCCTAGAACCCGAAAGAAATATTTGGACCTGCACTGGAGTTAAGCAGATCTCCCAGGCCAGTGTGTGTTTTTTACATCAACACGCTTTTGGCACGCCCGGTGGGACCCGAAAAATTTTCATCATGGTAGACTTCAAGACAACTGACGTTGACCCAGAGAATATTATTCCAATGACAGTGGACAGGTTGACGTCGGAACAAAAGGCAGAGCTGGAGGATATAATGAACAAGCTTCAAAACCAGTACTTGCATTCTTTTGTTCAGACTAGATCGGGAACAGTGGTTCAGAGGTACAAAGTAACTTTGCCCAACAATGAAGAGCCAGAATCAAGTTCTAGAAAGGAAAAAGGGGTTAAGCAAGAAGAGTCTACTGAAGAACCCAGGAGTTTGCAAGACCGAATTGACTATGCTGTGCATCATGCTTTGATCAACCAGTCAGGAGTGCTTGTCAATACTTTAACAAATATGATCAAGTCTGTGGTTGATGGTACTATTGCTGAACATCAAGCCAAAGGACCAATATTCTTACCAGATGGGGTCTTCCCGCAATACAGGCCGCTTATGACCAGCCAGCCGAAACCTGCCAATATAGCCCCAGGACAGCCGATGGCGTCAACATCGGCTACAGGTCAACAGGAGATACCAGCATCGGTACAGAAGCAAGTAGAGTTTAATCCTCATGTACTGGTCAGACAACAACCTCAGCATGTAGGGCAAAACATACCTCAAATATCAGCTGAGCAAGTTGCAACTATGTTCAATCCCAATCAGCCAGTTGCTCAGCTGATCCTACATACACCAGCAAGACAGCAAGTGCCAACCTTCCAGCAACAAGCTGCCACTACTCAATTTGTTCCTAATCAACAAGATTTTAGTGCTCCACGAATCCCTCAGACCCACACAAGTGGCAATCTTAATTATCAATATCAACCTCATTCACCACAGGTGCAATATCGGCAGAGAACGTCTCCTCAACCATATCATCAGCCGCAGTTTTACCAAGACGAGCCGATACAGCCACAGCATCAAGATGGAGCTCGGCAGAAGCCTTGGGCTGATATGATAGCTGATGTGATGAGAGAACAGTTTGGATTAAAACCAAGGGAGGGTGACAATCTGTATCGGCATCCGTATCCAGAGTATTTTGAAAGAGTGCCATTACCAAGCCGATACAAGGTCCCAGATTTTTCAAAGTTCTCAGGGCAAGATAATGTATCAACTTATGAGCATGTCAGCCGATTTTTGGCTCAATGTGGTGAAGCATCGGCTACTGACGCTTTAAGAGTCAGGCTATTCCCTTTGTCTCTGTCTGGATCGGCTTTCACATGGTTTTCATCTTTACCTTATAATTCTGTTCACAGTTGGGCCGATCTGGAAAAACAGTTTCACAAATATTTCTATAGTGGAGTTCATGAGATGAAGCTATCTGATTTGACAAACTGTTGATGCAAAAAAGACACACTGGCCTGGGAGATCTGCTTAGCTCCAGTGCAGGTCCAAAGACTTCTTTTGGGTTCTAGGCGTGCCAATTGGTTTGATCCTGCAACCAATAAGAAACAAAGAAAACGCAATTAAATCCACCAATGATAGCCGATCGGCTGGCTTACCGATGACGTATCATTGAGCATTGAGCCGATGCAAGATGCATTAGATCGGCTAAAACAGATAAAGCGAGATAAAGCTAAACCTACTCAATCGGCTGTAGATATCAACAAAATACAATCTAAGTCTCAAAATATATTTAAACCAAGTGATTGGGATAGATCGGACAGGGCGCCGAGACAGTATAAATCACTTATGCCTAAATACATTATAAAGCGTAGATTATACCAGTTCATAGCATAGCCGATTAGGCAAATCTAACATGTATCGGCTAGTACTCCGATACTACTTTATACAGAGATATTATCATAAACAAAATATATTAAACAACTTGTCAAACTAATGTTAAGATGATCCTAACCAGATTTGACAACAAGCTCGATATATTTTACTAAGTTAATATCTCGATATAAAGGGCAGATTTAATATATCAAGATAACAAGATAATTAAACCAGGTAAGATCGGCTGAAACCCCGACGCTATCTCTATTAGCAATCATAGACAGGCTAGAAACTATGGTTCTAAACATGATTTAGTAGGTCAAACCTAACTGATGCAGCACCAAATATGTAAAGAAACAAGATGTCTAGATGATCAAGTCGATGAAAACCTTTTCGAGATGGTAGATATATTATATAATCTAGATCAATAGCGATATATAACCCTATCGGTTGCTTTTCTGTGAAACAGACATCAACCGATCTAAGTTATATATTGATATCAATTCAGATTATACAATATATATGATAACTCGACGATTCACACAAACAGGATCAGAGTATCATAAAGATGGAAGCACTAATCCCGAGAGCGCAAGCCGCCATAACAAGTTTTACCTCTTGCTGGAGATCGAAACCGATGCAGCCCAACTCGAAAGCAAGAACTCGTCGAAAACAATGAAAGAGTAAAGGTGGCGATGCGCCGAAGTTGTTGTATTGATCTGTTCTTTTCTTTACACGAACCTGGGTTTAATTTATACCCAGAATTCCACAATAAGTCCTTATCGGACACGATTCTTATCTCTATTACAACTCATATTAAAGACAATTCCCTAATACAAACTCTAACCGACAGCATCTATTAGGAAACTAACATTATATCCTAAGTAATAGATACAATTCCCTTCTTCGGACCCAATCCGTATGTGGGAATCCTCATGAAGCTCACCAACCGAACCCGACAAAGACTCTGTTATCCTCTCGTCGGAATCGGCTACATCGGCTATCCTTATCCGACTCTGTCTCAGCCGATGGTCACGATAGCCGACTCGGTCACCAGCCGATACACACCGTAGCCGATTCGGTCACCAACCGATTCTTGCTCTGTTTTGGTAACCGCCAGCTTCCTCCAAATCCGCTTCGATTCTATCTTCAGATCCAATATTTGATTTACCAAATTTGGTCGTTAACACATGCCCCCCAAGTCCGCGATATTTGGAATGTTGCGGATTTGCTTGAATCCTCTCCGAATCGATCTAGGGTTCTGTTTCTATTTCAACCGTTATCACACACCTTCTTTAAATAGCAACCACCGCTTGAAGGTTTTCACGCCGTTACTCCCGTTTTCATCGCCTCAACCGTAATCGCCTCCAACTCTTGCAATAGCTTCATCGGATTCTCCGGCGACCACGTAGACGATTCCCTCGTCAGCAACAACTCCATCTCCGACGATGTCGTCTTCCGCAGCCCCTTCAAGCGCTCCGGTCATCGAGTTCCCTGAGGTAACCCTATCAGCCGAATCCTCTTTCTACTCATAAATTAGTTTTTCTTCGTAATTTATTTCTTCTCCCCTTTCTTTTCTGTAGCATCTCTCCCACCAAGTTGCAATCCCAAGCCTGGTTCATCCCAATCGGTACTTCTTGGGCCCAATCGGTAACAAAGATCCCATAGAAACCATCAATGCCGAGACAAACAGGATCCCCTTTAAGTTAACCAACCCTAGTTTGAACCACTGGACCAACACTTTTAAATCCTGGCCATCGGCTGTCAAGACTTGGTCTGAATGGTATAAGAGGATGTCGGCTAGCAAACAAACTCACTGGGAAGAAATCGGCATCGCTCGGTGCTTAGCCCTAACCATAGCCGATTTAGCCAAAGATGAACCCATGCTATCGGCTGCCAGCTATTTTTGGTCCAACACCTTGAATGCCTTCCTCTTCAACCAAGGACCAATGAGCCCAACTCTTCTGGACATCACCATGATAACTGGTCTAGACATTACCTCATCGGCTAACCCTATCAGCTTGAACAGCAAAAACCAATATATTTTCAAAACCAGAAGCATTGGAGGCTGGAGTGGATTCATCTCTCTGAATATGGGATCTGGCCCTGTCACTCCTAAAGAACACGCAACCTTCCTCTTGATGTGGCTGGAAAAGTTTTTGTTTTGTGGTTCAAGCTGCGGTCCAACCATCAACTGGCAACATATAGCCGAAGCTTTAGTCAACAAAAAGCAATTCCCACTAGGCAAATACCTCCTGGGTTATTTATATCAGACTTTGAGCAATGCATCGGCTAAGCTTGCTACCAACTCAGTAATCGGCACAGGTGGACCTTGGTGGCTATTGCAGTTATGGCTTAATCTGCATACAATCAAAATTGCCAAGAGACCAGCCTTGCCCGAAGCTGATTTTCCCTTGGTTGAGCCGACCAAAGATGACGACGGAGATGAGGTCACAACCAGAAGATGTATGTCATTCGGGGAGGCAGCATCTTCATATCCCGGATCAGAATTATCAGCTGACCTCTTCGTCGACTGGTTCGGCAACTTTTATGATGGATTTCCAAAAGATTCCAGAAATTGGTTTGCATATGAATTCTCTGCAGATTTTGAATTGCCAGCCGATTTCAGATTTGATGAAATAAACTCTGAAAAATTTGAGAAATCCAGAGAAGTTTTTACAACAGCTATCACCCCCTGTATCCTTCCTGTTGGCATCCATCAAGGCAGGAACATCCAGATATCTTATGAATTCTATCACCCTATGAGCGCTGCCAGACAAATGGGAATGGGGCAGTTGCCAATCGGCTTGTTCTTTTCAGAAAAAATCCAAGCCAGAGGAGAAATCTCATCGGCTCTGATGATGGACAGATTATTAAGCATAGAAGGACCTCCCCTTGGAAGTTTGGAAAACATTGAGTTGGCTATGCTAAGGAGCTCCACTTTTGATCAATGGTGGGTTGAATGGAAAAAACATCTTTTTCACCAATCGGCTTCCATGTATCTGACTGATATCATTCCAGACATGATTCCACAGGTAAACACACTTCTTTTTTAATACCCTTATCGATAGCCGATTGTCTTTAGAAAATAACTTAACCTCTTTTCTTCTTTTGTTTGCAGACCACAGAGTCTTCTCCTCCTCATGTCAGCAGAAGCGGAGTCAATATCAATTATGCTGCTGGACTTCTCCCCAACGGTGGTGGATTGGCTCCTTCAACCATCGGCTATAATGCCCCCAAGACATCTTCCCTACTCCAAGGGCAAACACGTGAGCCGATTCCCTCTAAAACTAGCAAGAGGAAAAGGATCAAGTCATCGGCTATTGCTCCACCGGCTACAAAGAAGAAAGCCACCAAAAAGCAGAAAAACTATGATCCAGATGAAGAAGATATAGAAAAAGCCATCGATGAAGCAGCTGCCGAGCTGAGTGAAACAGTAAAAGAAACTCCAACAATTAGCATCCCTATTCCTCAGCAAACCCCACCAACGCCGATCCACAAGACATATCAACCTCGGGTATGTACTTTGTACTCTTAATTCTTTCATAACTTTCTTTGCCGATCTCAGCGTTAACCCTTCTTTTGTAGAAAAAGAAATCGGCTGCCAAAAAGAAACCTGCACCGCCTCCATCGGTAACACTTCCGTCAAAATTTGTTTAAACCTTATTTCATCAAGTATTAACTCATTTTATATTTCAGCTGATCCGCTCTCCAACTCCTATTCATCATGATTCAAGTGAACATACTCCATCGGCTAGAGACAGTCACCATATTGAAGACCAGCCGATTCCTCCTATTCCTGTAAGTATTCGTATCAATAATATAAATCGGCCATTAATATTCTATTGACTAACAATCTTGTCTCTTTCAGGCCTTAGCCGACATGTTCTCCTTTGACATTAGGCAATTCATGGATGAAGAGGAAGAAACATCTAGCAAAGCTATTGATCCTATAGCCGATGACTTAAAGGCTACCCTCAAGGATATTGCTCATCGGCTTGAAGGTTCCCTTGATGCTTTGGTTGTCAACTGTGGACCAATTAGAGCAAGATTTGAAGACATTCAAGATCAGATCCCAGACGATGCAGCCGAAATCATCTCTCCAGCAGTTTTCCTTGAACAATATCGTCACAAGCTGGAAAGAGCAAGACAAAGGATAACCGACAGGCGAGAGCGAAAAGATCTTGAACAACAATCCATGCCAATCGGCAATCCATAAACGAGGAAAAAGCCAAGCTTGATCAGATGATATCTGGGCCAAGTTCTATCCAAAGCAATATAGATCGGCTAAAGAATAGGAAGATTGAACTACTGACTGAATTAGAAGCCTGCAATGCTGAGTTATCACTGGAGGAATAGAAGCTTGCCGATTTACCAAGAGCCATTGAAGAACAAAAATCCAAGCTGAAGTCCTCAATCAGACACTTAGCCGATCTAAACAAATCCATGAAAGTCATCCCAGGAAGTGATGCAGCCGATGCCCAAGCCATAGAAGAAATAGAACAAATTAGGCAAAGGGCCATATCGGCTATCCAAAAACTTGTAACATGAATCCGCCGATGATAATATAAACTCCATACTTGTATATTTATTGCTTTGAAATTTTGAACTTTTGCTTTGAAATTTTGAACTTAAGTTTGAACTTTTTGTATGTATATGCCCCCTAATTTTGTTATGGAGAACGAAACATCACAAAATTACAATCGGCTAAGAACAAATAACCATGAAACAACCAATTATACTAAAAAGAATTGTGCTAAGGGCGATATAACTTATATCGGCCATCTAAAGGCGATGTCAATACATCGGCTACCATGTATCGGCAACATACAGCCGAATCATGAATTAATCCAAACACTTGGGTAATACTTTTTCAGATATTTTCCATTAAGAGCTCTTCCAAATACCTCTCCATCAAGTCCTTGTAACATGTAGGCTCCTTTAGAAACATATTTGTAAATCCGAAAAGGTCCTTCCCAATTTGGTGATCACTTGCCGAACTTATTATCACGAGTTCCAATCGGCAGAATCAATTTCCATACCAATTCTCCCTCCTCAAAAGATTTCGGTACCACCTTCTTATTATAATGTCGCGCAACACACTCCTTATCTTTTGTTATCTTCTGTAAAGCAGACATTCTGGATTGAACCAAGTCCTCTGACTCATCGACCATAAGATTATGATAGTCATCGGCTGTCAATTCATCTTGTAAATCAATCCTCCTTGAGCCGATGACATGCTCCCATGGCAAAACTGCTTCATGCCCATAGACCAACTTATATGGAGGAACTTGACTTGACCCATGACAAGCCATCCGATAAGACCATAATGCCTCAGCCAATCGGTTATGCCACTGCTTTGGAAAATCGGCAATCTTCCTCTTAATCAACTTAATCAAGCTTTTGTTAGATGCTTCTGTCTGTCCATTAGCTTGCGCATAATATGGTGAAGAATTCAACAATCTGATTCCCATACTCTCCATAGATTGAACAAACTCATCTGACACAAAAATAGATCCTTGGTCAGTCGTAATTGTTTGTGGAAGACCAAATCGGTATATAATATGCTCTTTAACGAACTGAATTGCATCCCCAGAATCAACTTTTTTCAATGGAACTGCTTCCACCCACTTTGTAAAATAATCGGGTGCCACCAATATATACTTATGTCCTTTACTCGATGGTGGATTGATCTGGCCGATCATATCAATTCCCCAGCCTCTGAACGGCCACGGTTTGATTATTGGATTCATAGCCGATGCTGGTGCTCTCTGAATGGATCCAAATTGCTGGCAATCTCGACATCCCTTGTAATATCTGAAGCAATCCTCCAACATTGTCGGCCAAAAATATCCAACTCTTCGAAGTAACCACTTCATTTTATGAGCCGATTGATGAGTACCACAAATACCTTCATGTACTTCTCCCATCACAACCTTGGCTTGATCAGCACTTAGACATTTCAGCAACACCCCATCAATCGTCCGATAATACAGTTCATCATCTAACAAGACGTATCTCAAAGCCTTATACCTCAATTTCCTTGAAACCGATTGAGAAGGATTCTTCAAGTAATGAAACACATCATATCTCCAATCATCAGCTGCAATTGTAACAATCCCCATCTCAACATCTGTCATCATCGGCTTGTATCCCGATGCCCCCTGAGCCAAAGCATTAGCCTCTAAATTCTGCTCCCGAGGAACATATCTCAACGTCACCAGTCGAAACTCATCTATTAATGCCCGACACTTTTCATAATAAGCCACCAATACATCACTCTTGCATTCATATTCTCTGGCCAGTTAACTAATTACCAACATTGAATCACCCATGACTTCAATAGCATCGGCTTCAAACTCCTTCAAAAGTTGCAAACCTTTGAGAACTGCCTCATACTCAGCTTGATTATTTGTAGCATATGGCTTGATGGTAAAAGCAAATTCAAAACTCGCCCCTCTTGGTGATATAATAACCAAACCGATGCCACAACCATGAGTACAAACTGATCCATCAAAAAATAACGTCCAAGGTGCAATATCCACTGAGCCGATCGAATCATCACGATGTTCTACGATAAAATCGGCTATAGCTTGCCCCTTAATAGCTTTAGGTGACTCATACTTGAGATCGAATTCTGTTAAGGCATAAATCCACTTTCCAACCCTTCCTTTCAATACTGGAGCCGATAGCATATATTTAACCACATCGGCCTTACAAATTATAGTACATTCATTGGATAACAAATAATGCCTCAACTTTGTACATGAAAAATACAAGCATAAACACAACTTCTCCACTGAAGAATACCTGGTCTCTGCATCCAAAAGTCTTCTGCTTAAATAAAAGATTACCCTCTCTTTACCTTCGAACTCCTGGATTAGGATCGAGCCGATTGACCTCTCATCGGCTGACAAGTATAATTTGAAAGGCACCCCTTTCTGTGGAGAAACCAAAACTGGAGGAGAACTTAAATATTTCTTAATATTATCCAAAGCCTTCTGTTGCTCTGCCCCCCATGTAAACTCCTGATCGGCTTTAAGTCTGAGTAAAGATGTGAAAGGCTCTAATCTCCCAGACAAATTAGAAATAAATCTTCTGATAAAATTTATCTTGCCGATCAAAGACTGCAACTGTTTCTTGTCTTCTGGAGGTTGAATCCTCTGTATTGCACTAATACTCCTTTGTGGCACTTCAATACCCCTCTCATGTACAAGAAAACCCAAAAATTGTCCAGCCGATACACCAAAAGCACACTTAGTAGGATTCATCTTTAAGCCATATTTTCTTGTTCTCTCAAATACTTTTCTTAGATCGGCTATATGATCAATAATCTCCTTGGATTTCACTACCACATCATCAATATAAATCTCAACCAATAAACCGATCAGATCATGAAAGATATAATTCATGGCTCTTTGATATGTAGCTCCAGCACTTTTGAATCCAAAAGTCATGACAACCCACTCATACAAACCAATTGCACCAGGACACCTGAAAGCAGTCTTGTGAATATCTTCTTCTGCCATCAAAATCTGATTATATCCAACATTGCCATCCATGAAACTTATAATTTTATGTCCTGAAGCAGCATCTACCAACTGATCAGCAATCGGCATTGGGTATTCATCCTTAGGAGTAGCCTTATTTAAATCCCTGAAATCGATGCAAACCCTAAGCTTGCCATTTTTCTTAATCACCGGAACTATATTAGAAACCCACTCAGCATATCGGCATGGACGAATAAAACCAGCATCATATAAACGAGTAATTTCAGCTTTAATCGCATCGTACATATCGGCTTTACATCGTCTAGGTGGTTGTTTATATGGCCGATACCCCTACTTGATAGGAAGCCGATGTTCAACAATTGATCGGCTAAGTCCTGGCATCTCAGAATACTCCCAAGCAAAGAAATCGCTATATTCTTTCAAAAGCTTTAATAATGTAAGTTTGAATTGGGATGATAGATTCTTACTGATGAATGTCGGCCTAAGCTTATCTCCTGACCCAATATCAACTTCTTCTAAATCATCGGCCGACATGAATCCCTGACCAAGCTTACCATCAAGATCATCTATAGCATCTTCAGTGTAGAAATCGGAACCCTCCACAACACCCTCAAAGTAACAACTGGGGTTCTCCATCTCCAATTGGCTGTATATCACAATCAGATACTTTTAGATAATCTCCTTGCCAGATTTTTCCTGATAAGCAATCAATTCCATCCATCTCCCAAACAGATAAATCGGCATTAGCAACGTGTACTGACCTGTCGGCTGGAACAACCTCTATCTTGTCACCTTGCCATTGGATTAAGCTTTGATGCATGGTTGAAGGAATACAACAATTAGCATGAATCCAATCCCTTCCAAGCAGTAAGCTATATGAACCTTTCCCATCAATGACAAAAAATGTAGTAGGAACCGTCTTGCTGCCGATCGTCAATTCTACATTAAGAACTCCCTTGGCCTCTGAAGGATTGCCACCAAAATCTTTAAGAACCATATTAGTCTTGATGAGATCCTCTGAATTCCTTCCCAATTTCTTAAATGTCGCATATGGCATTAGATTCACTGCAGCCCCACCATCAACTAACATTTTAGATATCGGCTTGCCATTAACAAATCCTTTGACATACAATGGCTTAAGGTGCCGATTCTCTGTTCCCTCGGGTTTCTCAAAAACAGCCTGTTCTGGTGACAATACCAATCTGGCACAAGATTCTTCCATGATATCCGCATTGTCTTGATTAGCCCCAAACTCTGCGGGTAGCACAAATACCATGTTGACCGATGAAGAAGCAATGGCTTTTCCTTTAACTACCCTTCTTGCTTCATCGGTTTCACTCTCATCGGCTGGTATTATTTTACCCTTAACACGCCATTCCTGTTTTGTTTTTGCTCTCTTCGGCCGATGATCGATTTCTTGTTCAACTTCATGAAATTGTTCCCTGCTCCTCATCCTCTGAACCCTTCTCTTCTGACTTTTGGAAAACATCCCAGAAGGACACCATTGAGCTCTTGAAGTATCTTCAGTATCCTCCTCCTGGAAATAATCTTGATGAATTGGGCCCAACCTCTGATGAACAGGCAACTTCCTTTGCATCAGCCGATTCTCTTTAGAACGAAATCGGCTAAAACTCCCATTATAATTTACATCGGCATTAGTACAACCTGGGCAGTCTTCTATCGATGGTAACCTCATGCCTTTATTCCAATAAAATATGAAAAATTCACAGTTCCAATGTGAATCAAAGCTATCATCATCCTCATAATATTGCCTTTCTTGCCGATCATATCTCTTTTGATATTTATTGATCATACTCGTAGAGTCAAACTTATTGAGCCGATTGTCCTTTCTGTCGGCTGTCCTCCCACTTGCATGGACCACATTGATAGGAAAAGGATTACCATCAATCTTCATCGGCTTCTTGGAGTCATCAAATTTTATCCTTCCTTGCTCAATGGCCACCTGGATCTGTTGCCGAAATACTTTACACTCATTAGTACTATGAGACCCTGTATTGTGCCACTTGCAGTATTTCCTCCTCCCTAATTCCTCAGCCGATGGAATCACATGACCAGCAGGCAACTGAATTTGTTTTTCCCAAAGCAAAAGATCAAAAATTTTATCAGCCTTATTGACATCAAAATCATACTTCTCCTCCTTTCCAGAGCTCTTAACCCATTGGCACGGAATCACCTTCTTGTTTCTTGCCCATTCGGCTGCTGCTACTTCGGGAACATCCTCTTCCTCAGAATCGGAAACATAAGAACTAATGAACTTCACCTTCTTGAATGCTCTATTGGCCTCTTGAAATCTTTGTTCGTGTGTTGTTATCTTTTGGGCCAAATGAGCCAAACTATCAAAGTCTTGAGCCGAAAACCTCTCTTTGATTGGGGTTAACAAACCTTGGAAGGCTAAATCGGCTAATTGAGAATCTGTCAACACCAAGCTGTAACATCTGTTTCTGATTTCCCTAAATCTCTGAATATAATCTTGGACAGACTCTTCTCGTTTCTGCCTAATGCTTGTCAAATCAGATAGTTTCATCTCATGTACCCCACTGTAGAAATATTTGTGAAACTGTTTTTCCAGATCGGCCCAACTGTGAATAGAATTGTAAGGTAAAGATGAAAACCATGTGAAAGCCGATCCAGACAGAGACAAAGGGAATAGTCTGACTCTTAAAGCGTCCGTAGCCGATGCTTCACCACATTGAGCTAAAAATCGTCTAACATGCTCATAAGTTGATACATTATCTTGTCCTGAGAACTTTGAAAAGTCTGGGACCTTGTATCGGCTTGGTAATGGCACTCTTTCAAAATACTCTGGATATGGATGCCGATACAGGTTGTCACCATCCCTTGGCTTTAACCCAAACTGTTCTCTCATTACATCAGCTATCATATCGGCCCAAGGTTTCTGCCGAGTCCCATCTTGATGCTG